>JAPDSC010063712.1:12305-26477 GCA_026290005.1 Latrodectus geometricus | reverse complement strand
AAAAAAGGATGTGTTTTTTCATAATTTTCAATGTTTCATTTAAATAATGTCAACATAGTAAGGAAAAAAATGGATTATTAAATTAAATAAAAATAATAATGGGCAAACATTTATTAACTGTCTTATTGTATTTGTTTTTGATATATTCAATGAACTATGCAGTTAGAAAAAAAAAAAAAGAACAAACTTAAATAAAAGGCCAATGTTTTCTTAGCTTTAATCTGTTAATTTCTGAAATGCTAATATTTTTACGAATAGTGAGCAAATGGATTTTATTTTTTAAATGAACATGAATACAAGTGTAAAAGCTGCAGCAAACTGTAGTAAACTAAGATTGGTTTCAATCATTTGTCTCATGTGTATCTAAGTAAATTATTAGCGTGAATTAAGCTAGTCGCTTCAAAATTTTTATCCCAAAATGGTTTGGTAGTACATATTTTTTATAATGCGTTTGCTAATTATGATAAAAAAAGAACTTAAATATTTATTCATTTATTACAATTTATTGCACCACAGCTTTCTTTTCTCCTGTTTAATAATCTGTAAACAGTTTAAGAGTTTGTGGTGATCCCTTTCTCACATCCTTAATTAGTAACGGAAATGGCGTTTCCACTCAGAGGTATGGACACACAGTTCAGACAGGAAATAAATTCCTACCACCTTTTTCTCTTGGGGGAAGCAGGCGCCCGGGTGAACGTGATATACCGGTAGAGCAGAGTACGACGGACCCCAGCCACTTGGTAAGCGACCGTCTTGCGATGTAGTAGAAATGTAATAAACGCTTCCTTGAATTGAAGTCTTGATTCTATTCTCCACTCTGAACACTGATCACTTATCACAATAGTGGTGACCCGAGAATTTATGAACCATTAATCTATGCTCATTTTTCCTGAATAAAAACTGCATAATTATGGAGTCAGCGGCTGTTGTCATACCAGAATTCATAAAAGCAGATCCTACGTTGTGGTTTTATATGATAGAAAGTACTTTCGCACTAGCGACTCCTAAGCCTATAACTGGCTCTAAAACCAAATATAATTATGTAGTCGTTCATCTTCCTCCATAAACGACAACCATCGTCAGAGATGTCATTATGCAGTCAGACACAACAGACCCGTATCAGAATCTGAAGGGAAAACTAGTGGAACGGTGTTCGGAAAGCAAGACTCAAGAAATTCGGCGGTTGTTAGCTGTAGAAAATCTGGGGGACCGGAAGCCTTCGGAATTGTTATGGAGCATGAAACGTCAAGCCGAGAACCACAAAATCGATTATTCTTTACTCCTAGAACTTTTCAATCAAGCAATGCCAGTTCCAGTGCTGACGATTCTAGCATCGATTTCTTCTCTGACTTCCGACAAAGCTACTGAGATTGCTGATAAAATTCTACAAATTCCTCCTCATAATGCTTTTGCTTTCTCCAGTCAAGTTCATACTCAATCATCATTCACCGTAGAAAAGAAATCCAACTTCGATTCTCTCTACGAGGAAATAAAGGAGCTACGTAAGGAAATTGCGGAAATACGATCCAGATCGAGAAGCAAGAATCGGCGCCAGGAGAATTTTTACCATCGGCAGTGATCTTCTTCACGAATTGGCTTCACGAACGGCAGCGATCTGCTTTTATCATGCCCGATTTAAGGAAAAGGCTCGAAAATGTACACCTCCATGCTCATTCCAGGGAAACGATACTCCGGGGGAGTAGCTTCGACGGACTCCTACTCCGAAAATTTCACGTCTCGTCGCATGTTCATAACGGACAAAAATACAGGTACGTGTTTTCTTGTTGATTCAGGGAGTGATGCTTCTATAATTGTCGCCTCTAAACAAGAACGCACATTTCCCGTTCTTCAAACATTTCGCTCTGCTAACGGTAGTTCTATCAATGTGTATGGCCGTAAATCGGTAACGGTCAATTTTGGGTTAAGAAGGAATTTTACTTATTCATTTTATATTTGTAACGTATCCAGTTCAATATTAGGTGCAGATTTTTTATATCGTTTTAATTTATACCCAGACTTAAGGAATAAGCGTCTTGTCGATAATACAACGGATTTTTAAGTATATGATAAAATATTTAGCTGAAAAATATTTTCTATGAAATCTGTTTTTGTAAATAATGTATATGGTAAAATATTGTCAAAATATCCCGATATCACAAAATTACCAGATCCTGATAAGCCAATAAAGCATAATATGGTTCATTATATAAATACCAAAGGTCCACCAGTCGTAGCTACGCCTAGACGTTTAGCACTTGACCGCCTAAAAAGTGCAAAAGCTGAATTTCAGCGCATGATTGAACTGGGTCATATGCGAGCATCAAAAAGCCAATATGCTTCTCCTTTGCATATGGTGCCTAAAAAGGGTACTGTCGAGTGAAGACCGGTCGGTGATTTTCGTGCCCTTAATGCACAAACTATTAAAGAGCATTATCCAATTCCTTGCATAACCAATTTTACTTCAGATTTGCATGGCAAACTAGTGTTTAGTCATGTCGACCCCATCAAAGCATATCATCAAATTCCGATTAATCCCGCAGACGTACACAAAACTGTGATTTGCACCCCCTTTTGCCTTTTTGAAAGTCTGCGCATGCAATTTGGTCTTTGTAATGCGTCCTCGACTTTCCAACGCTTTATTGACGAGGTAACTCGAGACTTACCATTTGTATACGCATTTGTTGATGATCTACTCATAGCCGCCAGTTCGGAAAGCAAACATCTAATTTATTTAGACCTATTGTTTTCCAAATTAAATGAATATGGATTATGTATAAATACAGAAAAATGTGAGTTTGTTAAATCAACTATTGAATTTCTAGGATTTAAAGTATCTAGTAGCGGTATTGAACCCTTACCAGACCGAGTAAAATGTATTTCAGAATTTCCTCGACCGTTTACTTTAACTCAGTTACGCCGATATTTAGTACTTTTTAATTTTTATCGTAGGTGTATTCCGAAAGCAGCTGACATTCTAGCACCCTTAGTAAAATTCCTGGAAGGCCATAAAAACAAAAAGAAGCACCCTCGTTCTAGTGCAAATGACAAGGAGCAATTATATTGGGACGAACAAGCAAATATTTCTTTTGAAAATTCAAAACAAGCAATTGCCAAAGCAACGCTATTACGATACCCTATCTCAGGAGCAGAACTAAGTTTATGGGTAGATGCTTCAAATGTAGCAATCGGCGGTTCCTTAATGCAAATGTCAAATAGCAATTGGGAACCCTTAGCCTTTTATTCAGTTAAGTTAAGCAAATCTCAAAGAAATTGGTCCACTTACGACCGCGAGTTATATGCTATATATTCTTTTGTAAAAAAATTTAGACACATGTTAGAAAGTAGATCTTTTATCATATTTAGTGACCAAAAACCTCTTAGCTATGCATTTAAACAGAATCCTGACAAATGCAGTCCTCGCCAACTAGTCACTTAGATTTCATTTCCCAATTTTCCACTGACATTCGTTACACAAAAGGATCTGATAACACTGTAGCAGATGCACTCTCTCACATTGATATAGACAAAATATCTACTTCAGTACTAGACTTTAAAGAATTTGCCTCAGTCAACCAAAAGATGAGGAACTGTAAAATCTTTTAACTGAGAATATTACTTTCTTAAAATTAGAAAAACATTACTTTCCTCTTGAAAATATTAACCTTTATTGTGATCTTTGAAAAAGCTAACCCTCGTCCATTCGTTCCAAAATGTATGCGCAGAAAAACATTTGAAAATATACACTTTCTTTCTCACCCAGGTATTGCAGCTTCAATTGATTTAATCACGAAACGCTTCGTTTGGCCTGGCATGCACAAACATATTAAAGATTTGGTTCGCAGCTGTGTTAAATGCCAAAAAGCTAAGATAACTCAGCACACTAAATCTCCCATTGGTACTTTTGCCACACCGGATGCTCGGTTCACACACATTCATATTGATTTTATCGGACCTTTACCTCCTTCTGAGGGAAAACAATATTGTTTGACCATTAATGACAGATTTACAAGATGGCCTGAAGTCATTCCGACAGAAGACATGACTGCAGAAACAACTGTTCGTGCAATAATACGTGGGTGGATTTAAAGATTTGGATCACCTGTCACTATTACTACAGACAAAGGCAGAAATTTCGAATCACATCTATTTCATGAACTCACAAATATGTTAAGGTGTATTAGAATTCGAACCTCACCTTATCATCTTCAAGCTAATGGCATTATCGAACGAATGCATCGGCTCCTCAAATCCTCTTAAAAAGCTCCCAATCAAACAAATTAGACAGAAATTTTGCCAATCGTATTATTAGGTTTACGCGCGGCTCTAAAAAACGACATAAAATCAACTAGTGCCCAACTAGTGTATGGCACAACACTTAGATTACCATGTGACCTCGTTTCAAGCAATTTAACTAATTAGTGTGTTAACTCAAGATATGTATTAAACTTAATTAACATGATGAGGGAATTAAACCCAATCACCACCGCAGTCCACGGGAAATCCAAAACATATGTAAATTCTTCACTAAAAACCTGCACTCATGTATTTTTAATCACAATAAGTTGTATTTAATTATTTTAATAATTATGTATTCAGAAACATTGTAACGTAAGCAGAGAGCATGCGATTGAAATGAAATTTAATAAATGCAATGATTCAGATGTGAGATTCATTTGATCCCAAAATCAAGAAAATTAAAAAAAAAAAAAAAAAAAAACAGCGTGTAGAATTAGTTAAATATTCTGTAACTTCAATAGCGCGTCGGACAGCCTCCTACAATAATGTATGCTGCCACACGGTCCGGCATCTATTAATTAGAAGTCTGATGTCGTCCCTGAGACAGATGTCCCAATAAATCTTGATGAGTCGCATTCAAATCATGTATAGAGTGACATGGTGGCATCTGGAGTTTCAGCTAGCTGAGCCAAAATGTATATCAGGGACAAGTCCAGGTAACTATGAAATGGCCATGGAAAAGTGAGAACATATGACGTAAGAAGTCAGGAGCAACTCGAACTGATGAACATGATCTTGTTGTAAAATTTTCCTTGGAAGACCCTTTAGGAAATGTCCTACGGGGGGTAGAAGAATGCCATCAACACAAAGCTGGCCCGTTAAGGTACCACAACAAGAGTGGACCGGCTATCTTAAGCTATGGCTTCCCAAACTATTACGCCTGCTGTGTGGGCAGTATGTCATGCGACAGTATTGTTGGAAATCTATCATTCATCAGAACGCCTCCAAACCCATACACGGTTATCATCTATCCTCAAAATGGCTCGGGATTCATCACTAAACACACGTTTTGCCAATCTGTGCATTCCATGTCATTAGGGCTTGGCATAACTGTAGGCGAAGTCACCGATATTGCGGTGCTAAAGGCAATAAATAAAACGAGAGCTTGGATAGCAGATTCGCTTCCGCAAAGCGTCTGGTAATGGATTGTGGTCAGGCACCCCTAGATCTGCTTGTATTGTGGAATAAGTCACTACTTGATCCAAGACTCAGAATGGCTCACGATCCTACGTTGCTATCGCCTCGTCATTTTCCTGATACGTTGTACGTGTTTACCATCTCATGCTCACTGCTCTCAACATGTTCTACCGACCCAAACTAAACCCAATTTTTACTAACTATTAAACTATTTTTTTCTATTTAACTATTTTTATATTCTATTACAAACTATTTGAGCCGCTGACCAACACGGCGTGTCAATTAGCTTGCGACATTCAGTTTGATGATGAGGATTCTCTCAAATTAAGTGCGAAATGTCTTTTTACACGTCTCCCTGGCATTCTTCGATTAAAGAAGTTCTCCTAGAGTCAGCATGTGACTGTCACGTTTCCGAATCTTCCACTCTGCGCCGATTTACATCAGATATCACTTCCACTTATACATCCACTTCTGATTGCAATGTCACTGCAGAGTGTGTGGTTATGCTCATTGGCACCAAATTTGTATCATTTGCATGTTGGATCTCATTGTACTTATTTACGAACTTTCGCTTTTGTACCTTTTTCTTCTTAGCGTGCTAATTTGAATGTTTCTGAGTGTATAAAATTACTCTGTATATGATTACTATTCATTTTATGTGCCAATAATCAGGATTGTTTTAAATATAAATGGATGAATAAATGAGAATTGATTACGTTAAGGTTTTAGTCATTAAATATTAACAGAATATGTTAGATTTTTAATGATTATTCTGTGAATTATGAAAAAAATCACATTGTTCATAGTCAAATATTGCAGAAAGAAATCCAAAATATTGAAATCTACTTTTTGAAGCTGAATTTTTGATACCATAAAAAACCTGATTTTGCCTTGGAGTTTCAAAATTAAAATGTATATGAACTGAAACCACAGTTAAATAAAATAAAAACAAACTCCAAAGGCAATTTTCGCGTAAAACTTACCTGAAATAAAATATATCTTGGTTTTTGATTACAAAGTGAACTATATCATTAGCAAATTGTAACTTTTTCTGCCGAAATATTTAAAGTTTTTATGTAGTTGACTTTATGTTACTCATAATATACTTGTTTTACGAATACGTGTTACACCAAGCACACCAAGCACAATAGACACCAAGCACAATCACTTCATGTAAATTACATTTGTTAATGAAATAAAAATAGTGTAATTTACTTAAGTGATATAGAATATATAATCAATAAGAATATAAAGCAATCAATATAGTATAATGTACAAATCAAATCAAATTGTATAGAATAGAATTATGAATAAAATTATGTAGTCAATATGTAAGAAATAACACTCAGTAAATACAAAATAAAAGAAAACTATTTTATTTAAAAAAAAAGAACTCATATTCAGTTCCTGAGTAGCATATATTGAAGCCTTTTTAAATAATCTACTCAGTGATATTCACACAAAGGAATGAGATGAGCATTTTAAAATTTTCAATAAAATTTTTCAATTAAAAACCACAGCATATTTTTTAAACAATCCATATTTATTTTTATGTTAAAATCGCTTCAGGTGCGAAATATTGTACATAAGCATGCATTATACGTTTTTTAATGTAAATAAATATTTACTATGAGAATGATCAAATAGTACTAGTAGAAATCAAGTAGTAATTTTGTAAATAAATTATAAATGCTAAAATACTTAATATGCTTAAAAATGCATTTCAATCAACCAAATCTAATGAAATGGTATGCAATGACTACAAAGATGACATCCAAATAGAAATTCAATATCAAATTCAATTAAAAAAAAATCGATAACAGATTTTTTGAATTATACAAACGAAACGATATTAATTTTCATAAAACATTTTTATCACTATTTTGGACTGAAATGAATGAATAAAAATAAAATATTTCATGAATGTAATAAAAATAAAAATGTATGAGAGAAAAAAACAAGCTGCGACTATATTGCTAAAACTACCATTCCATTAAATCTGTAACAGAATCCTCTTTATTTTATTTTCAATTTTAGGTTCGAATTTTATGCATGATAAAATATTAGCATTTTTTTATACAGTTAAAATATTCACTTAAAAGGAATGTATGGAGATAAGTAAATAACTTTTGAATATCCTAATCTTTTCAGCATAAAATAAGAGACCAATCATGATGTAAAAGAAATTGACAATCGTATATATGCACGTCTGTTATAAGTCTCAAACAATCTAATATGTGTATGTGTGAAAAAGAATTTAAATATTTTATTGTTTAATTTATAGGTGCTTTTCTTGTATTGTAAAATTATAGTAAAATGGCAGCAAATTAGACATTTAAAGTTGGATGTTAGAAATGTAAATAAATGAAATATATTATGTAAATAACAAAAAATACATGCATTTTGTATAAAAAAATTTAAGAATTAACTGTTCTATTATCTAGTTAATATTTTCAAGTAGAATGTTTTTACACCTGGGTAATATTTTTCCAAATAAATATTGAATTTTTCACAAATAATGCATAAGTTTGTTCTTGTTTATATTATTTCTTATATAAAAATAATATTTGAGAGCGAGATGTGTGGACTAAATTTAATAAATTCAGAATCAATTAACAGTTAACATCTAACTAAATATTTTTAACTAAACTTGATACAATTGTTGATATTTTATTGTTAGGGATAGAGCGATTCATTATAAGATAGAAAAATTAACAAATTAAGAATTTTTTTTTCTTCACGAGAGCCATAAGTAGAAAGATGATTTCAAGTGTATAATTCACATTTTAGTTTCTTGCAGAAAGCAAAATGTAATTGGAATTCACATAATAGAAAAATATCATTTATTGAGTGAAATAAAAATAGTGTAAAATATAAAAATGTGATTATATATTTATGCACAAAAATTGACCGTTTGAATCAACGAGTGTTAAGTAATGTAGAAATGATTTCCTTTTAATATTAAACAAATTACTGCATTGCTAATTTGATTGTTTTAAACATTACATGCACAATATATTCTAAATAGCTCATGCCTACCCAATAGGTAGGTTTTAAATATTTACTTCTTCTTTCTAATCTCTTTCTTTTCTGCGTGTTAATTTCAACTTAATCTGTTTTTCATCATATGGCAGTAATTTTTAAATTTTGCTGAAAAGATTAACAAATTTGAGTATTAATCCATTAAACTCTCGCAACCAGTCATCGAAGCGATTGCTAAGCAGTTTTCATTAGAAATAAACTTTGAAGTTTAAATAAGTCTTGTCATTATTTAGTTTATAATATTTAAATAAGATGTTTGTAATATTTTTTGGTAGTTTATAAAAATGTAAACTTTTTTAAACAGTAAAGACTACAAAAAAAATTTACTGCAATAATTGCGATCGTTTTCTTTTCCGTTACGATGATTATCGTGATTATCCCTGTTTGATGATTCTAATTCAATTATACCCAAATTTGTCAAATGTGTTTGCTTTCCATTATGGAAGTCAAAATAATAAATTTTAAGCATGGCAATTATTTTACTTATACAAGATGCAACGCTACATCTTTCAATGAAAAATTGTACATTTGTTGCAACAATTTAAAATATTTTGATCGTAATTCAAAATAAGATTCATTGTTATCAATATGAGTTACATTATAGTAGAAAAATCTACATAGGTCCTCTGTAGGCTTCTTTGATTAGACTATTATTGGCAGCCAAAACTTGCTCTATCTTGGTACGTACGCTGATCCTTTTTTGACTAACCTGATTGGTCCAATATAACATTAGTAATTATAATATTAGTTGATATAATATTAGCAATTCAAAATAAGATCCTTTGTTATGAATACATAGATAGTAAACAAATCTACATAGGTCATATGTAGGCTTCTTTGATAGGACCAATTTTGGCAGCCAAAATTGGGTCTATCTTGGTACGTACGCTGATCCTTTTTTGAACACTCAGATTGATCCAATATAACAAAATGTAGACCACCCAAGAATGAGCCCATCTAGACTGCCAATAATGGACCAAGATAATGCCAGATTAGCCATTATAGGGCCAATATATTTTTAAAAATTGTATGCATCACGAATATTGTAATAAAGATTTTAAAATTTAATACCTTTATATATAAACTCCTTACATTTTTTGAGATTATATTATTTCAATTTGTATTATATTGTGTATTATATAAATGGAGAATTTTCCTTATAATTTTAACAAAAATTATTTATGAAATAAATAATTTTTAATAATATTTCTCAATATAATTACTAATTAAAATTTCCTACAATTTATTAATGGGAACAAATGTTAAACAGAAGGAACTAAATAAAAACACGATAAATTTCCTTAAATTTTCCTCTTGTTCCAAAATATTAACTTTTATTAAATAAAAATTTGATTTGTGTTTGTTTTTTGCTTTATGGACATTTATTCACAAGTGTGTAAATGGGACCGAAACTTAGAATTCA
Source organism: Latrodectus geometricus (assembly GCA_026290005.1). Lineage (NCBI taxonomy): Eukaryota > Metazoa > Arthropoda > Arachnida > Araneae > Theridiidae > Latrodectus > Latrodectus geometricus. The sequence continues at coordinate 16,579 of JAPDSC010063712.1, read as the reverse complement.
AAGTGAATTCCAAACCACTACAAACAACCAAGTTCAAGAAGAAGTTTGAGTCCAGTAATTGTTGAACCAACTGTCAAAGAGATTATCATTTGGTTGTCAACTCGAAAAATGAAAGTTTTAGAAAATAACTTGGTTCAGTTTTAGCTGTTCCTGTTCACTCACTTTTACTTAATATTTCAAACTCTATGCTACATAAAGCATCGAGTCATTTATAGAGTTACAATATATGCGGATACTATCGTTGTTGATAGCTATAATTCCTTTGAGCTGCTGTCCACTACTGAGTAACTAGCATTCTGATTTTCCCAATATATCATTTAATTTTTTTTTATTCGGTTATAATTATCTTATATTTAATTAAGGTTTAATCATCACTACATTAAATAATTTTTCACGGCAAGGTAGAGTTAAATTCGATGTGTTTTTTATAGATATCGCGAACATTCCTCGATAATCCTTGTTAAATAATATCTGCTACTAAGGCGTTGCAATTATTGCATTGTAAATGTTTAGAAAAAATAAATTCAGGATAAATCAACATAGTGGCTCATACAATATTTTAAATTACAGAACCTCCCTTAGAGAATATGCGTATATTCAGGAATAATTCGCTTAATTTGGTAAAAAGAACAAAATTGCTTTGAAAATTATTTATGCCTTCATTTCATATAATTCATATTGAAATGAATAATCAGTTTCCTTCTATTCAATAGGGGTCAGTATCGAACTAAGAAACATCATTTTACCATACCAGATTTATCTCAATATCATTAAAGATCAGTTTATTCCCAAGTGTTGAAAAATCTAATATTTTTCATAATGCTAGATTTAAAATATTTTTCTATCAAGGATACATATACTCCAGTAGATAAAAAAAAACTTTCTATTAAATTTTTATGGACATGAAAACTTAATTAAAATATTTACAAAGCAGGGAAGCGTAGGTCAACATAGTGCTTTAACATTTCCCTCCATATTTCTAACATATAATGGAAAATAACTCCTAAAATCTGTTAAAGATTTTGCTAACCATAATTCTTCTAAGAAATTGTTGCTGGATTTAATGAATTTCTTTCGAAATCAAAACTTTATTTGCGAAAGAAAGTTATAGTCAAAATAAAACATAAGTACTAAATTGGCACAACATTAAATATTTCCGCTTATTAAATATTTAGATGCAATCTTTCATGAAGGTTTTCTTAGTACATATTTACGTTTTTATTGTGTCTTAGTAACGTGTCACAAGAGAGTAAATTTTCAAGCCCACATCTGGTGTATGTGAATGCAGAAAGTAAAAGCGCAGTTATCTCCTACTTCATTTCTTGTCCTAGCATCAAAATTCCTTACGCAAGATTAAATCAAGTATTGAACTAGCTACATTTCGAACGTCAGATTAGCGTGGATTCAGAGTTATGTCATTGTATCATGTCTCTGCTTAAGTTTATTAATTTTTTTCTTTTCCAGTTCTTATGAATCAGTTATAGTAATTTTTTTGTCAGTGTCTATTATGAAAACAATTTTTTATCTTATTTTCCTTTCTTATTGTAACAATTATATTATTCTTTAAAATTTTTAAATCCTAAGCGAAAATAGCAGTTTTCAATACTAAATGAATATTTAACTCATTGAATTTTGGGAAAAATACCTAGTACGTGAAAGTGGGATCAATTTTCATAGATGATGATCCGTACTGACGTGTCTCAACACATTTTCTTACTTCTAACAAATGATTTTGTACCATTTTAAAATCTTTAATCGGTTATTTAAATCAGAAATCTTTTTAAAATCTCAGTTAATATTTATTAGTAAACTGTAATGGGATATAAAAGGTCAAATTATAAGTAATAACGGAACTTATGAGTTAATAAAGGAAACTCAAATCTCTCTCGAACAAAATTTATTTCCAATAGGGAATTTTTAGTGAAGATTTAGTGGCGACCTCTATTGGCAACATTTCGAGACATTTTAGTATAGTTGGAAGTTTTACAGTGATTTGATTTAATAAGGTAAATACTTTTATTAAAAAGTAGAATTAAAAATTTGAATATTATGTAGCGACGGAATATTTCAAGAGCTTACTGCAAATCAAGGATTTATGTTTACAACATAACAAATAAGGTAAATTAGTCGATTAAAATATTTTATATTCATGAAAAAAAATAATTTTTATACTTTTTGATATAAATACGAATATGAATGTTTAATTATTTATTATATCCATTCTTGTTTTCTTAGACCACAGGAATTTATTTCCTCTTTCCCAAGCATATCAAAAACTTTGAAAATAAAGAGCTTAAAATTAAAAGTGTTAATTTTATATACATTTAACTTATTTATTTTCACAGGGCTTAAATTAAGAAAAAAATGAAAATTTCTTATTTAATTTAATGAATATTAAATTTTATTTGTTACAATTTCAGTAAGCTTTATAATAAACATTATTTTTTGTGTTCATGAGTCATAGAAAAATGCATATTTTTTGCCATGATGCAAATTTAATAATGTTTTAATGTACAACAAGATAATTAATGTCTTTTAATTATTTTAATGTGCTTGTTATTTCTAATGGTATGCTTAATTATACAAATGAGTATCTCTCAAAAATTAGTCAAACAATATCAATTTAAGATCTTCAAGGTATTAGGCTAAACTAAAAATTTAAGTGCTCAGCAATATTAAAACTTTTAAAACGGCAAGCACAGTAAATCTATTGAATATTTCATTATAATATTATATTTATGAGTTAACTTACGAATATAAATTTAAATTTAAGTTGTAGTAAAACAAGCTAAGGAAAGTGATTCCTTTTCCACATCACCCAAGAGGCAGGAATCCAGATGCGTTTTTTTTATTTATTTATTTTTTTTTTTATTTTTTTTTTTATAGTGTTTTGTCAAAGAGCCCTAAGTCCACTTTTACACATCAAAATTGTTTTTATTTTATGTAACGGCGATAGATGTAATTAAAATGCCAAGACGAAACAACAGTTCTAAACAGTACTCAGTATAGTGCCGATGAAATACTCGTTCTCAAGAAATGTTTATACACGTCTTTCTGAAGTTTCTGATTAATCGTCATTCAATTAGATGTTTTTTATGACGAATATTAATAATATTTAGTCGTTATTTGCGTGGATCATTCTAAACGTTTTATGCTGATGAGCAATGATGGCTGTTTCCTCTGCTCAAATAGTCATGAACGTAGTAAATACATTTGTTACCCTTTTGTTTGTAAGTGGGAGTATAAGCATGTTACATGATATTTTTAAGTGTTCAAACAATGCTGTTCGATACTTTTAAATAATGTTGCTTTCTGAAGTATTTCTTTTCAAGTTCTGCAACACAATATTCAATCGGCAATAATCATTGTCTCATTCTCCTCAAAAATCCAGTGTCACAAGTTAAAACATCATATTTGGAATGCATGCTAATTGAATTGTATTATTAAAGTTAGTTTCTGAAGTTGCTAACATCGGTAAATATGTTAAAATTATGCTTTTAATATGCTATCAGATTCTCAGGAATTTGGAGAAATATTTAATAACATAATGGTTTCACTATTTCCATGCACTTAATTTCTTTAAAAAGGCTTGGAAAATGTACTTTAATTCCGTTTATTTTTCTTTGTTCGAAAGTGTACAATGCTATCGTTTGGCTGCAGTTCTGTTTTCCTACAAAATTTGTAGTATACAACCAGAAACAAAATTTTAATACGTCCCTTTAAAATTTTGTATAAAAATGGCTGTATTCCGGGATTGAAATCAAATTAAACCAATATTTTTACTATATTTTTTTCTATACTATTCTGAATAAAAGAAAATTGTGTTTTTAATAAGGACTTATATTCTTTTTTTTTATATTGAAAATGCAAGGAATCATAGATAAAACAAACCGCAAAAGTTTAGGTACACCGAAACATTTTCGTAAAATTACATTTGAATAAAACTAAAACCTGGAACTATTTTTTTATTTTATCATTTTAGTGTTGTATAAAAGACTATTTGATTTTATTCTTTGAGGTCTTTCTGTGTTACATTTTATATAATATTTAAAAATTACTCGTAGTCGCATCGAACAGCATTGGAAAATTGATAATTTTTCATTATAAAAGTGGAAAAACCATCCAGTATATCGCTAAATTAATAAATTTACCACATTCTAATGGTGTAGTATGGGATAAAATGCTCTAAAAAAGAAAATTGGATCGAAGATAAGGTAAAAAGTGGTCGCCCGGCAAAGCTAACTCAACATGATCAGAGGTTTATAGTTAAAAAA
>JAPDSC010063712.1:0-12205 GCA_026290005.1 Latrodectus geometricus | reverse complement strand
AAAAATCAATGATACATAAACCCGAAGCGTATTAGAATTATGTCTTATTCGTAAATGAAAACAAATTAAGCATTTTTGATTTCGATGGAGAAAGAAAAATGAAGAACACTTAATCCCAAGACCTTGGTTGGAAAACTAAAGCATGGCGGTAGAGATGTCCTTGTGAGAGAGGGTGTATGTAAGGATTAAGTAATTTTGTATTTATTGAAGGCATAATGAACCAGGCTCTTTATTTAAATATTTTAAAAAATAATTTAAAATTACCCCGCTTCAACTCTTTGGTTTACCGACAAATTTGTGTTATTTTTTATTTTTAATCGCGATGTTGCGTGTTTTTCTCAAAATTTGAGCTCACATGAATATCTTGCCTGTAAATGAATATTACTTTATTATGCGTGTAAATGAATACTTGCGAGTAAATTTGTATCATTATTTTTCATTTTAGTCTTGTTGTTGCGGGCTCTTTTTAAAATTTCACATGAATATCTTGCGTGTAAATGAATACTATTAAGCAGACAGGTGGGAGATTACTTTGATTTTTACTTCGCTGATAATGAAAAAAGCATTCTGCGCCCACTAATATTTTTAAAGATTTTATATGGTTTGTTAACTATTTTTGTCCACCAGCCAATTGTGGTGATACAAAGGAAGAATAAAGGTAAAAATTTTATTCTACTTATTCTTTATGCAGGCATACATTTCCTAAAATGTGTAATTTAAGTACCTAAATTTTGAAAATAACCGAAACTATAGAATTATTCTATTTGCTTCAGATTTGTTTCCTTAATTTAATAGTAATAACAGAAACTGTTAAATTTGGGGAATTGCTCGAAACAGTAGTTTTATATAAACTATAATCTATGCTTAAATTAAAATCCAAATATTAATGTAAATGTTCAACGTAATGTAAAAAAATGTTAAACGAAATTTTAAATTTTGTAGTTTTATGTGCTAATGATTTTTTAAAAACAAATCAAAATTTAATTAAATATATAAAAAAATTCCTTTATTAATTTTGAAATTATTTATTTATTTTTAAACAGATGTTATTAAAATAATTAATATAAAAAATTAAAATTGTTTTATTTTAACTTCTTATTATTTTCGCTTCTTTATTTCCTTCAAATTTAATTCTGAAATACTTTTAAATAGAAACTTTTAATCGATTTTTGTGCGAGTAATGTTTCTTTATTTTAGTGTTAAGCTTAGAGCAATTTGAACGCTGGACGTCCCTCGATTTCTTATGGTTGTCATTCTTTTCAAACAGTCGTGTGTTTTGTGCCCAATGTGGGTTGCCATTGAAATTCCATTCACTTCGTCTCCTCCACGTGGCGAAATAATTTTCGCCAATTGGCGAAGCTGTGTTCGTAATATGCATTTTAATCGAACTTAGGTAAGGATTTTGTTTTTAGATTATTGTTTTTAGAAAAAATAAGTTTTACCATGTTCATATAAATTATTTTATGTAGTTTTGCCAAGATATATCCATAGATATTATTAGAAAATTTTCACTTTCAAATATTAATTTTTATTAATGAATAAAGCAATATTTCACTGAAACTCATAAGTGTACGAACACTTTTGGGAACACCAGTAATTAATTGTTATGAGTTAACTATTTGATGATATTAGTCAGTTATCCAAAACAAATGCTTCAGATCTTTTCGTATGAGGAATAGTTGATTTCAGTCATATACCATGTGCATATTTTTCTTTTGTCACACATGATGAGAAGTTATCATCTCGTCACACATGATGAGAAATAATCTTGTCATCCTTAATAATTGCTAAATTCTCCATCTAGAATATATTATGATAATCTTCATCCCATCATAATTTGTCTCGAGTTATTAGCAATAGAAAGTTGCCACCAGTGATAAATCAGTGGTATAAAGTCGTCATCAATGATTAGTAGTAAAGATTCGTCGCCCATGATTAGTAGTAAAATGTCGTCGCCCATGATTAGTAATAAAAAGTCGTCACCTATGATTAGTAATAAAAAGTCGCCGCCAGTGATTAATAGTTAAAAGTCGTCTCCAGTGAGTAATATTTAAAAGTCGTCTCCAGTAATCAACTGAAAAAGTCGTTACCAGTATTTAGTAATACAAAATGCCGTCACCTGTGATTTATAGTAAAACCTTATCAGTCAACCCCTTTTGATGTTGATAGCAGCAAGACAATAATTTTCTTTCTAAGTTTTGCTTCCTCAAAAAGTTTACGTAATAACTTATTTGATATTATGATTTTATCTTACAACATTTTATTTGTTCGAAAAATTATTGCTCTGTAAGGAAATATAAATTGATATAATTGCAGTGGGGAAAAAACAGTTAAAAATCTCGAGATATGATTTGACATTTTACAAAGAGTAATGAGACGAGACAGTTAATATCTTCAGAAAAATGAATGCTACGTAAGAAAAACGTTCTATTCAGGACAATGATGTTGCTTCTTTTATTTCAACGAATTCTATTGGCAACATATCGAAACATTTGGCATAGTTGGAAGTATTACAGTGATTTGATTTAATTAGGTAACTACTTTTATTTAAAAAATAGAATTATAAATTTTAATATTATATAGCGTCGGAATATTTCAACAGCGTACTGCAAATCAAGGATTTATGTTTACAACATATCAGAAAGGATAAATAAGTCGATTAGAATATTTTGTATTAATCAAAATACTAAATTTTTATACTTTTTGATATAAATACGAATATGACAATTTAATTATTTATTAAATCCATTGACTTATTTTCTTAGACCACAGGAATTTATTTCTTCTTTCCCATGAATATATAAAAAACTCTGAAAATAAAGAGCTGAAAATTAAAAGTTTAAATTTTATATAAATTATTAATTATTTACACAGGGCTTAAATTAAGAAAAAAGAAATTTTTTTTCATTTAATGATCATGATGCAAATTTAATAATGTTTTAATGTATCACAAGTTAATTAATGTCACTTAATTATTTTACTGTGCTTGTATTTATTTTCAATGATATGCTTAATTATACAAATAAGTATCTCTCAAATAGTTAATCAAACGAAATCAAATTAAGATCTTCAATGTATTAGGCAATTCTAAAAATTTAAGTGCTCTAAAATATTCAAATTTTTGAAACGGTAGGAACAGTAAATCTATTGAATATTTCATTATGATATTATATTTATGAGTTAACTTACGAACATAGATTTAGATTTAAGTTGTAGTAAAACAAGCTAAGGAAAGTGATTCCTTTACCACATCACCCAAAAAGTAGGAATCCAGATGCGTTTTTTTATAGTAGTTTCACCAAAGAGCCCTAAGTCCACTTTTACACAGCAAAACTGTTTTTATTTCTATCAACAGTAATACATGTTTTTAAAATGCCAAGAAGCAAACAACTATTCTGAACAGTGCCGATGAAATAATCGTTCTCAGGCAATGCTTATACATGTCTTTCCAAAGTCTCTGTATAATCACCAGTCAATTAGATGGTTTTTACGACAAATATTTAGTCTTTATTTCCATTGATAATACTGCAACTTTTTATGCTGATGAGCAATAATAGTTAATCCCTCTGCTCAATTAGCCTATAATTTAGTAAATACATCTATCTCCCTTTTGATTAGAAGTGGAGTAAATGTATGTTTATAATATTTTTAAATGTTCAAACAATGCTGTTCAATGCTTTTAATCAATGTCACTTTCTGAAGTATTGCTTTCCATGATCTGCAATGCAACATAATATTGGTAATAATCATTGTCTGTTTCCCTCCAAAAACCAGTATAACAAATTGCCATTTGTTACTTAGAATGCATGCTAATTAAATTGTATTATTAAAGTTAATTAAAATTTAAAAGATTTTAAAATTCCAAAATCTGAGGATACTAATATCTGTAAATATGTTAAAATTATGATGTTAATAGGCCAGAAGTTTCAGGAATCTTGAACAATATTTAAGAGCATTTTGGTTTCACTATTTCCAAACAGTAATTTTCTTGAGAAAAGGTTTTGAAAAAGTACATTAATTCCGTTTATTTCTTTTGGTTCGAAAGTGTACAATGTTGTTTGTGTATAGTTCTTTTTTACTATAAATTTTTAAGTGTATAACAAGAATCAAAATAATAATTTTAATACGTCCCACATTTTATTTTAGAAATTACTACTATATTTAATTGTTTTCGCTTTAAGGAATAAATTCCCCAATTTTCATTAAGTTAAGCTACATGACTATGATTATATTTTAAAAATAGACATCAGAAATAATTCCAACGGAAAAGTCGCTCTTAAATTTCTGCGGACATTTAAAAATCTTATGTAGAATGCAAAGCGGCTTTACAGAATATCATTAATATGCGGGAACCATAAAGAAATAAATTTCATTCATTGTGTTTTATTTCCGGCCAGGATTTGCATGTGTGAGATTCCATTTTGAAACACATAAATAAAAGAGAAAACCAGTTCCAAGTAATTTTAAACATATTCAATAAACTAATAACTTGAAAAAAAAGGAAATAAAATAATTTAAAGTTTGCAGTTAGTGTAATAAATTTCTAACAAATTCGAGCTTACCTTCCTCTGAATAAAAACTAATTAAATATATTTTTGAAAATTATACTAAATTTTAAACATTTTCCCGAATTATTTAAGCATATCAGGAAATCTGGCTCTGAGAATAATTTTAAAAATTACATAAAACTAGAAACTGCGGTTCAGTGAAAATTTAAAAAAGTGCTGATTTTCTTAGATTATTATAAAACTTTAATTTTACAGACTGATGAAATACTTTAACTTGTTCCATTTTAAGTGAAAATAATTTGGTTATGTGTTTTTTCAATATTCTTAAATTATATCCAATGTAATTTGCATGAGATTAATTAAAGAAGATTGGAAATATCAACACCTGATTGTCGACTCTTAGTGGCATAGTGAGTTATTTATTCTTTCTCACAATTGAATCCATGGTTATATTCATATATTTTAGCATCCTTTGGCAGGTATATGTATATTAATTGTTACGAGATAACTACTTGATGATATTAGTCATTTATCCAGAACAAATACTTCAGGTCTTTGTCACCCATGATGAGAAGTTATCATCTCGCCACCTTTAATGATTGGAAAATTATCCATCTTGAATACATAATAATAATCTTTATTCAATCATATTAGATATAATTTGTCTTCAGTAATTAGTAATAGTCGCCACCAGTAAGGATTGAATTGTATAAAGTCGTCACCAATGATTAGTAGTAAAAAGTCATTCCCAGTGATTAACAGTTAAAAGTCGTCCAGAGATTAATAGAAAGAAGTTGATACCATAATTTGAAATAAACAATGCCGTCACCTGTGATTTATAGTAAAACGTCGTCATCAGTGATAAATGGCAGAATGTCTTTGCCATGTTCGAAATTATCTCCTTGTTAACAAAATTTCATTCTGTTCTTGCAAATGATCTTCATACTTCTTTGTATAAAGAATAATTCTCTGGTCTTTGGATGATTATTATGAACGATTGATAGTTCTTAAAGAAATAAGTAATTTCCACTCACAGCATTTAAGAGTCAGATATAATTTTGCAAATGAAATTATTACTTTCTGATATATCAAGTATTTTATTAATCAAAAATTCTTTCAAAAAATGACTGGTTAAATCCAAGTAATATCCAAATGGCTCTTTTTTGGTTGACTTTCTTTTATCAGCAGAATGTTTAAATATCCTTATTGAATGAAATGTCTGTCGCTATGATTCACATATTTCTGTTAGAATGAAATATAATGTTGATGAAATAAATTAAAGTTTTGAATTTTAGTCTGGAAATGTAATTGTAGCGAATAAACGTCAATGAATTGCATTTGTTTATGGATAGCACTGCTTTCAACTTTATTTGCAAATGATCCTTCCTTTGAACTTGAATTTCTATTACATCAGAGCTTTGACACACAAGAAAGTTTTTCATGGTGAGATAATTGATTAACATTGATGGAATTTTGTTTAATTTATTACGCCTAATATCCTATCATTCAAATTTAAATAGGAAAATCATCTGTTTATTAATAATAAAAGAATGTTTGGGATTAAAAGAGAATGAGTAATAGATTAATTGTTAAACTCATAGCTCTTTGGAAATATTTTCTAAATGTATCCTAATGATCATGTCAAATTGAAAATGCATCAAATAGAAATTAGTAAAAAAAAACTAACTTCTTTCTTCCATGTATATCAGCTTTCTTATATTTAAATTTTACTTCTAGGTGTGTGAACTGCATTTTAAACCAACTGATATATTAAGAACTAGTGAAGCTATTGATGAGAAAAATGGTAAAAAAATCATCGTAAACAATTATATTCATATAGTTATTTTTATCCATTATTATGAATGCATCAAAATAAATTGAATAAAAATGTAGTAATATAGTTTAATTTTGTTCTATTGTATGTAAATAATTTATTTGTGTTGAAATATGCAAAATTATATAGGGAAATTTTGTTTATATATATATAATTTTTAAATTTTAGTCATTGTATGTATAAGATTTTAAATATTGCCAAACTTGCATTATTTTTTAAAGAAAACGTTTATGTTAATATTTCTTTTTCAAAATAAACTTATGCATTGTTTTTAGAAGAAATATAAGGAAAGTATGATTCTAATAAATTATTATTTCTGATTGTCTTTTCCTCTTCAACCACACAAAATTATCACCCATTAAATGCATTAAAATCTATCATACGCAGGATATATTTTGCTAATAAATTAATCATGTATATTGTATTTAATAAATTTTAAAGAAATATATTCAATTTATAATAGATTATGTTGTTAATTATTATTTTAGAATAAACTATAACACCCAAAGTGTTTTGCTTGAATTTTAAAAAAATGCACAGGAAGGATTAATTAAATATACATATACTTTTCATAAAAGTAATTCTATTATTAGATTTAGCACATTAATAATTACCACAGATATATATTTCCATTGAAAGTACACAAAGGAAAATTTATTAAATATTGAATAAAATTTCATTGACTAGATTTTATAGAAAGTTTTCATATTTAAAGTTATACTTGAATAAGTTTTTACATATTAATTTTTACTATTAATTTTTAAGTTACTATTAATTTTTTAATATTCTTCGTGAAATCAATATTAATTTAAAAATATTATAGTAATTGATTGCGAGGGATTTTTTAAACATTAAAACAGTTCCTTCGGAATATTTTAATCGTGAACGAAGGCGGTTGATTGCAGCCATCGGTTGATGACGTCACAAGTGTTCAGGTTTTTTTTAGCCATAGAGCAGGGCTGGCCAAACTTTTGGGATCCGAGGTCTACTCCACATTTAAAAAATCGCAGGCGTTCTACCAATGGCAGAGCTAAATTAGCGTACATATTTAATTTCGGTAACAAGACAAAATGGTAAATTATGTAATTTTTCTAAAAAAAATACTTAATATTTAAAAAATAAAAATTTACTGACGAAAATAATCAAAGTATTCATATATCAAAAACTGACCATCCTATTCACTTCGTTTATTTGAAATTTCGCACTGTATATCTGCGACAAGTTTATCATATTGTAGCTGGCTGGCAAGAGTTTATTGCAATTCATTAACACGAAATTAAATGTTCATCTGTTAAATACGACCAATGTTTGCTTTTTGTTCATGGTTGAAAAAGCAGATTCGCAAAGATACCTCAGTGAAAAATATGATTTCAAACACAAAATCAATTTGCAAATACGTTTACTCAGAAATTAATTTCCAAAAATCAGTATCGCTAAATATGCTCTGGATTAAAGAAATACTGTTTCAAAATAACAATTAAGAACCGATTGGTTGTGTTTACAGGGTTTGGTTTATAGAGAAATAGGCAGTTGGAAAAACAGCGCAATAACTTGCATGAAGCTGAAATTTTATTAATGGTTACAGCTGTTATTCTTGTGGTATGGACACTTCTGCCTCTATCTGGTTTCCCTCCCTTTAGAAAATTCGTGAATATGTCCAATTATATAAAATTCCTCGCCTAAGGAACTTAACGTGGTGAACAAAGGGTCTAGGGCTATTCTAAGACAATAGCCTTAGCCCACAAAGCATTAGTTCACAAGTTTTTAATTGATGTGTTTTTAACCAAAATTTAGAAATACAATGGCTGTTTTATTTTTCGTATTAATTCTATTCATGGTTGCATTCATTATGCGCTAATTAATAATAGGATTTTTGATTAAATATTATCCCGCCCACACACATAATTTCCGCGTAATTAAATGTCTGAATGTTACAGCTTTATGTTGAAAATCTTCGACTTTTTATGTAACCCCAATAAATATTGGATACGCGAAACTATATTTTCAATTTTTTTAAACATAGAAAAGGATTTTCAAATCCCCCCCCCCCTTAAAAAAAAAAAAAAAAGAAAGAAAGAAGAAGCTTAAAGTCCATTTTTAATTCATACGTTGACACATGGTTATGAGAAACGAATGACTTAAAAACTTGCCTGTGCTAAAACTAAGAATTGTAAAACTTAAAGCTTACAAAATTTCATCTGCATATGCGACTATTAAATTGTGATATATGGTGCCAAATCGAATTGTCTTAAAGTGCTTGTAATGCATTATTCGAAATGTACTAGATTAAAACAAAATTCCTAATAGTTTTTATTTCTGGCATAAAATTTTCACGATTTACTTATGTTGATAATTGGGTTGAAGTTTTATGATAATAACATGCATTTTCACTGGTTTTATATCCTACAATCTGTATTCGTCTTTTATTAATACTTTTGAAATTAAATTGTAGTTAATCGAATCTTGCATCACTTGGGAGAGGTTTGATTATTTCTGTTGAGGCCAGTAAAAGGATGATATCATTTGTCACTGCTTGTGATTGGGACAGTGACCACAATCTCTCTCACTTAGTTGTTGGAGCTTTAATCCATGATGCCCTAAGTCCTCCTTTCCCCTGGTGTGGTATGGATCTAAAGAGGTGGGTGCCAGTTCACGTGTGACCTTGTCACCTACACTTTGTTCAAAATTATGAGGTACTTGGTGTTGAGCGAGTATACCAAATCCATTAACGTTAAGATATAGGTCCAACCTTCCCTAGCATCGCTATATATGTAATTAAAATTTCAAAAGGAAATTATGCTTTCATTTTAAAGTTACTGGAAACTGACAATCTGATGCAGATTGCACTTCATTTTGTTTTCTAGTTTAACCCCAGTTACAAGTGTGCTGGGCAAACAGGATGTATATATATATAATATAGTATATACAGTAGAAGTCCGATAATCCGGCACGTTCGGGACCGGCTCGGTGCCGGACTACCGAAAATTCCGGTCTATTGGACGGTAATTATAAGAACAATAGGTTAATAATTAAACTACAAATACAGTATGGAAATACATACAACAAAGTTTATTTTAAATTTCATTTAATGTATGTACACGTACTGTAAAACATATTTCACTTAGATTTAAAAAAGTCATGAATGTCTTTGTTTTCTTGACGTTTAGTTTAAAATTTATTTCTAATGATATGGAAATCAATAATTTTTGAAGCACTGTACTAGCCTCAGCAAAAGAGATAAACTTATTTAGTGATGCTGCAGCTTCTGCCCAGCTGATTTTTTTTCCTTTTCTTCCGTTTCGGCATCTGAGTCACTTTGTTTAGGCTTAGGTTTTGAAAACATGGTCACTGTACAGTTAGAAAGAAAATCACTTATTTTTATAAACAGTTTCAAAAGTTACGTTTACTGCGATGTGAAAGGACGCAAAAAACAACAACGCACAAAAAAATAAATGGCGAAGATGCTTCGTGATTAACGGATCTGCACTGTACCTGAATTTATTGTGACAGCTGAGACTAGGCGGCCGCTAATTGTTTCCGAACAATACCTAGCTACCCAGAAAACTTCCGAATTGCTCTCGAGCGTTTTTATTTGTTTTAAAGACACACTTTTGGAGAAAACCAAAATTTTTAGTTTTCCGGAGTGATGCAGGACTATCGGGCATTCCGGACTGTTGGAAGCCGGACTAATGGACTTTTACTGTATATAGTCATCTTAAACCTAGTGCCTTATGTTAAGCACCACAAAAATATACCAGCCTACTAATAAGTTCTATTTATCTGGTAGTATACTATTCATCAATTTGAAAATAAATTTCAGCTTGTATTTTTAAAATTATACTACTTCCGTAAACAGAGTATAAGAGCTTAGTTTCAAAACTTTTATTGTTTTAAAATTATTTTTTTTGAACTTGTCATTGTTCAGTGGGAAGTACCACAATAACAAGATGCTACTCTTAAATAGTGAATTTCTTGCAATTCAAACAGTAAAAAATAATCATTTAGTATAGTAAATATACTTGTGCAAGTTTATTTGATAATAAAAGTTAATTTGAATTTTTTTTAACTCTTTTTATTATAAAAAAGTTTCTTCCTACTTTTGTATTTAATTTTAAAACATATAAAATGTATTTTGTAAAGTTTCTGTTCTATATTTATTTGCAAAAGAGTTATAAAGCTAAATCTCATTATTTTAAAACTATATGCTGTGTTTGATGTAGAGTGATGAATTTATCAATGTTTAAATTCTAAATAAAAATATTGTTTTTATTTGTGAAAATGTAGTTATGTTGAATCCCTGGATAATATGTGCTGTTTGTAATAATGACACCATTTGTGTCTTGTTATTTGTACTACTCATTCATTCAAATAAATTAAAATTTTATTTATTATTATACAATGATAATAAAATCATTGTAAATCAATGATCTCAATTACAAATGATATATTTGTTTTACATGAAATCTCTTCCAAATAACTTAATCTTTTAATGGAAATAATTTGTTATTTAAAGATATACCTTTTACTGAGAATAATTACTAATATCTTATTAATTTGTAATTACTATATTTTTAATATCTTAAAATAAGATTAAACTAAATAATTATATGTCTCATTTAAAATTTTTTACAGGGAATTATTTAAGAATGTGTATGCCTACTGTGTTAAATATAGTTTAAGTTTGATACTTTTTATTATATCATCACATTAGTTATTAATAAATATTTTTCTAATAAATTTCACTTTATGTTTGTAAAACAATTAAAATTTATTTATTTATATTATTGTTAGTGATCATTCTTTGTTGCATCTTGATTGTAACTTTTGATTCTATGTTGGTTTATGATATAATAAAACACTTAATAATAATAATATATTTTAATATTGAGAAAACAGATATTTGTTGAACAATAAAGTTATTTTGGTATTATATATATATATATCATTATCTAATATAAAAAAAATTCTTAATCAAATATATTTTGCTAAAGTCATGCATTTAACTACATAAATTCAAACAGAATCCGGAGTAATATAACAGATTATTTTTAAAATCAATGTAGGAAAAGCATATTTAAAAGTATAAATTTTTTGTCTGTAAAAACAGTTAGAATTAGTAGAAATGAGTTCCGATCACAAGTTTCAGGTTATTACAAGAATTACTGTGAAATTAAGTTAGTTTCTTTATCATATGATTGAATACATGATTAAATTTGATTGTATTAATTTTAATATTGTCCATTTATTTGTTTAGGTCCCAGGTAATCCATAACAGTTTAGTGGCATAAACTTGCTGTTTCTCCAATTTTAAGAATGTTAAATTGAAGATTTATTAGAAAATATTTGTCATGTTTTCTATAGTATGTATTTTAACTCTTTACGATTAATTTCTTACTCATAAAATTATATGGCTTATTTTTATAATATATTTCATTTTAATATTTAATAATAATGATAATATACTTACGTAAATTTTCTGAAGTTGTTATATTTATATATATAAAAAGCTAAAAGGATTTATTGTTTAATTTTGAGAAAGTCTTTCAGTTCTATGTTTTTATGAACTTTTCTAATTAGTTTAATAATAATGATATCTAATAATAGTTAATAATAATAGTTTCTAATAGTTTTTCTGAAATGTATTCAATTTTGAAAAGTTCTAATTAAAAACTAAATATTTTTTCTGAAATGATAAAAAATTTTACTCAATATAACTGATTTTCTTTAATTGCTTATTGCTCTAATGCAATTAAAAATTTATGGTGAATTATAATTTAATAAATAAAACTTTTAATGCTTATTAGATCTTCTAAAACAGAAACTACTGCTGATGTTATGTCTCATCTTTCAATTATTGCAAAGT
>JAPDSC010063694.1:43439-57206 GCA_026290005.1 Latrodectus geometricus | reverse complement strand
CACAGACACTGATCAAAATAAATATCAGTTATTAGAAATTGTTATCAATTTATTTCTAAAAATTATAACCTCGGGCAAAGCACATAAATTCTTATATAGAAAATAATTCATTTCAATAAACGTGTGAAATTATCCTGGGATAACTCCAAGAATTTATTTAAAAAATCATTATTAACAAAGTGTCAGTTCTGTGAAGATCGAAAGAAACAAAAATGCAATATCAGGAAAGAATAGAATTCTTTTTCCTAATTCGATCGCACATCCGGAAGCTAAAAATTAATTATCTCAGAAAATTTCCATATCGATTCAACGTTTAATTTTTAAAGTAAACATCGAAGAGAGTTATATCGAATTATCGGTTATTTCTATTTAAATATTTTTTCAAAGTCAAGGAGAAATAATAATTTCCTTGAATTTCTTTTTTTAACATATTTTATGCACTAAAATAGGGAACAATAATATAATAAAAATATATTGATTACTTTAAAAAAATATAAAATAAACGAGCTTAAAATAGCAAAAGATTGCATGCATTAACTATACTTTTTCACACATTTTTCTAACAAAATTGTGCATTTTTAATAAGCTACTTTAATTACTTCAATTATTAAATACATAATGAGCTATTAACTTTTTCAATTATAAAGAATTAAATATTCAGAAATAGTTTTCCTTTTTCTTATTTTTTCCTCATATATATATATATATATATACAATATTATTCATAATTTTCCCCATTCATTTTATATTTTAAATTGACTTATACCAATAAGTTTGCAGTTCGTTCTTTGCACTACGTAAGATATTTGTTAAAAGATCAGTAAGATTTATGTGTAAGAAACGAAAATTTAAAATGTAATCTAAAATATAGGTTATGTAAAATAATTATATTTATATTTTTAAATTTAAGATAATTATAATTAATGCTATTTTATCACTGTGTGTGATCTGATTTAACCACAACATTGAAAAATATGTATTTAATTAACTTTCATCCAAATTATATTTATTCCTTTGAACCTCAATATAAAATTTGAATTATTTGCACTAATATTTTAAATATGTGTATGATAAATAATAGAATATTATTTACTTAATGTCACTAATTATCTTTTAATGATATAAAATTTAAATTTTGTGTCCTTCATAAACATGTAATTTTTATGTGAAATTTTATATTTGTACATATTTTCATGTTACACATTTTTATACGTAATGTAAAATTATATTTTTGGCTTGTTAAAATGAGTTATTTCATTTGAAATAAAGATATTTATATTTAATTATTCAAAAATAAAGATTTTTTCTTTTTGCATAGTTTAAAAAAATCCATAATGCTTACAACATAAAACATTTTTCAACCATAAAGGGGTTGTTTCTTTCGTTACAGTAGAGATCATGCCTACGTCACTTTATTTTACTTATAATAGGTCTGTGAGTCAAACAAATAATCGTTTTCATTAATAATGCTGAATATACAATTTTGTCCACCCATCAAAAAACAAGTCGATTTGTCAGTGGGATGAGCTCTTCAGTGAGCAGTTGGAAAGAAAATGATGGCCCATATCTTAGTGGGATGGGTTATTTAATATATTATTGGAGATTTGTCTCTCTTGATAGAGCTATTAAAAATACTAATTCATAATTCAGTAAAGATAAATTTATTTCATGTGGCATGTAAAGCATATTAAATATTAATATTTGATTGTTTAGGCAATCAATAAATAAATCAATACATTTACTTTATGGTTAGCTTAAATTGGCAAAGACAATTTAAATATTTTTTTTTTACACAAATGATTTTTAAATGATTTTATATTTAAATTAGTTAAGAAAGATTAATGACTGTCTTGTTTTACTAAATACTGTAATTAAGTATTCATATTTAAATGTATTCTGTAATACATTTCGAAATACTTATAAAAATAAGTATTCTATAATACATTGCTGTAAATACAAAAACCCCTTAGATTAAATTATAAATAATATATGTTGATACATGCATGCGTGTAAAAAGATTATTTCTGAGAAAATGAAGATAAAAACATAGAGATGTTTCTTATCATTATCATGAGTTAAAAATTTTAAAGTGAACTTATTATCATCTTATTAAATGCTTTTCAAGGTTGAAAATTATTTAACAGTACATATATACTTATCTTTTTGTTTCCAAAGAGTATAATATACATATGTGTTCAAAACATATGTGTTCAAGCATAACTTAAATTTTAAATATTTCTGTTCTAATTACATATATTTCAATATTGATTTAAATCGAAATGATACATGTAATGTTTTATTTTTATTGTAGTCCTATTCATCTCTAAAATAAACTTGATGCGAACAACCTAATTGAATTAAAACTATTTGATTATTATATTACTTTCGAGAAAGCTCAGTATTTTTGTAATAAGTCCTGTCTTTTATTTAGAATCTTAAGGGTCATTCCTCTGGGAAAGATAACGCTTAGATATGCGTCATTTACGTTTGCTTTGCGGCATTACGCAATGGGTCAATAAGTTGTCCCCCTGAAGGCGGCGGCATAACGTTTGGAAGTATTTGCTTAATGAAAGAAACGAGGAAATTGATTTAGAAATACGGAAAAGGCAGGAAATAGAAGTTTCCGTCTTGGTATGAGCACCATAGTCCAATAGAAAAATCAAGTTATCACACCAGTATGGTTAGAAAGCATTCTAGAATCTTCTCTGTAAAACTGTCATTTATAAATCTGCTAGCGATCGTTATGACGTTCAATTATTTTTGTGCCGCAAATTTATAAAATATTTCACCATCCAATTATTTATTATCTTCTAGGGATGCACAGATCACAAAACAAATTTACACGATATTTTTATAAACGAAAACACATTTCCAGCATTCTGTCTCTTCGTTCTTTCTTTTTTTTTTTTTTTTTCCTTCTCTAAAGCGAAGTATTGTCAGAGTCGTCTCACTGCCTTCGCAGTGCCATCTTGCGATAGTTGGAATCATTACAGGATAAAAAAAATAAAGACGTCATCTGATTTCTAGTCTTTTTATACTCCCACAGTGTGTTTTGTAAAAGTGATATTTTCTATTTTTTCTTAGATTTTTAAAATAATAATTTATTTTGGTAACTGCAACGTACGTGTTTCCGGTTTTCCCAGTAAGTCACCAATCGGAAATATAACATTAAAATTTAATAAATTTTTAACCAAATGGAATTTTCAAGCATTTCATCTCGAATACTTTTTATTATTAGCTGTTCAGTACTAAAAATTAACATTTCGTTTTTAAACAAAGTTACATGAATATCGATAAAACATTTTTAAAATCGTTATTTTTAAAATTTACTACATAACATCTTAAAGATAAATCTTGAAATGAAAAGAAACAAGAGAGGAAAATCTATATTAAAAAGAGAATAAAATTACAAAATGATAAACTTTAAGAAAAATACAAAAATCTCTTTCTTCACCTAGGTCCGACAAAATTGGTAGCTATATATTATTCAAGTCTTTACGAAACTCTATGGCGTATACCTGTCTCTTCGGATAGGCGACCACTGGACTTGATCGTTGTCGTATAACACTTTCAGTTTATGATATCGTCTACTGTTATCTTTTGTAAATGTAGCTGAACTTTTCTGATTTTTGATATCGTCTGTTATATGTATGTCGTCCGCTGGTGGAATTTTTTTATTCTAAATTTTTGTTTCTAGAAGCTTTATTTGGCAACGTGAAGCTTTTCTGCCTGGTTTCTTCAAACTTTCAGTAGTCCACCGTGAGATTCAAATAGCGATGTTGGAACTTTGTTCGTCCAGGAATTTTTTTTTACAAACCTATTTTGGTGATGTATTTGTCTCTGTAAATTCTTTTGCCTGTTATTTTTCTTTTACAGGGAACTTTAAGCCATATTCCTAAATGAATTCTGAATGTTGATGTAAATATATGTTCACTATGAAACTTCAAAATTCTGTTAACTGTATCGCATAGAATGTCCTTATAAGAAGCTAAAATAAAAAAAAAAAAGAAACTTTCCTTCATTGTGTCTTCATTTGAGTAAGGGTGAGTAAATAATATTTTTCTGCTCACAGGATTTGATGAAGCCAAAGTGATTTACTGTTACTAGATAACCTTTGTTTCAGAAAACATTTTTCTCATTTTTCTTACAAATTAAGCATGTTACTTGTTGATTATTAGAATATTTTTGGAATAAATTGCTTTAGAATTCTATTCTTGACTTCGTTTTTATATTTGTTTATATGAATATGTTGTACTTAGATATTAAAATTAAGTTAGGCCTCGTGACATTTTTTTTTCCTGGGTAAAATAGAACTTTTTAAGCTTCTCCCACGTTAATAGTTGCCATAATATTTTAACTTAATTACTTTTACTCATACAGAAATGACAAAAGTTACAATGGAGGAAAAAATATTAAAAAAATGATTTAACTACAAAAACAGCATATCGCTTAAGAAACTAGTAAGCAATACTAAAATTTCATAAAGATTAACACCAAATACACTTAATAGATGATACTTACAAAAATAAATTATCATTGAATATATTTTTAAAAGAAAAAATTTATTTAGACATTAGACTCATAATTATTAACTAAAGTTTAATTAATTATAAATTAAGTGCTACAATAAAAAAATTATGATTTTTTTAATGAAATAAATTGAAAAATTTACGATAAAATATTTCCAGTTTATTTTTACCTTGTGACTGTCAATAACTTTTAAAATACTAAAAATAATCCTTTAATAGAAATAAATAAAATGATAGTTCTTTTTAGAAAATATTAACAAAACGTATCTCTTTTATTTTACTAGTTTATGATCATCAAAAGATTTACTCGCAAATGAAGTTGGAAAAGATTTCACAAGTCAACTTTTCCTAACTATTTCATAAACTATTGATTTTGCCATTTTTACTCTTATTGACCTTTTTTTAAGGCAAAATATTTCTTCCTTTCTAAAATAGCATTGACTCATTTTTTTAAAAAGTAATGCCTCTTGAAAAATTTTATTTCAATTTTTGTCATTTTTCATCTAAAATTATTTACCTAATATTAAGCTACGTAATAAATGTTTGATTGAGAAACAGTTGCAAATTATACATAAGTTATATGCTATAGGGCAATACATTCCTAAAAAACTATTTATGATACAATAAATTAATTATTTTTTTGTTCATGAATAATTTACTATTGAATTCATTTTGTAAGAAAATTTCTTACAGTGAAGTTAGTTACTTAAGCAGCTATCGAATATTCAAGTCGGTAATTCCTCTCTTATATTCCCACTATGGGTGGGTACAATTATAAAGTTTCAAATTTCCTTTTAAATTAGAAGACTAAGACAATGTAATCCTCGTGTGTAGAGAAAAAACTTTCAAGAACACAAACCAAATTTTATAATTTTCTTCAAAATAACTTGGGAGAAAGTGTCACATAAATTGGTAAATATCCTAAATTAATGTACTCAATAATCTAACGAAACAATAAATAGTATCAAACTATTTCTATGGTGAGCATAGTTTTACACTGGATTTCCACGTTTTCAGAAAATTTCGAATTGTGCTTCTGGAGAGGTTTTTCGAAATGTCCACGGTATATCGCCAAATTTTGACACCAAATGATTTCGCAACAAACCAGGCAAGCTTACTTCTTTGCTATAAGCTTAATAGCGGTAGGAGCAGGAAGTCGAGTCTTGTGGGAAAGCTAACTTCACAGTAAAGCCACTTGACGTATTTCGTAATATATATATTACAATTTATATGTGTATATGTTAGGAGATTTGTTGTTTAAGTTTAAAAATTTCGTGCTAAATTGTTGAAAATTGCCTGTATTAAAGGAAATATGTTTCCTTTAACTAAATATATTTTCTCTAACTAGGGGAAATAGCACGAAGATTTTTAGACATTTGTCCGTCGTGCTTGTCAGAAAAGAGTGTTTTATTTGCATAGTTGACCATCTCCTTCCTGATGAAGACATGATCCCTATGCTTTTTTTTCCTAATTGAATTGAATAGTTTTTTCTTGATTTTGTCTTATTTGTATTAAATTGTATAGTTTCTTCTTTCTTTGACTTTTATTTCTCTCTTCAAGTTACGTCTTTTTTTTATTTAAATTGGCATTTTTCTCATTTGTTGCTTTTGCACTGGTTTGATTGCCTATATGATATTTGTTAGTTAATATTTTATTTCATTTTTTTCATTTTTTTCTTTATGTATATATATATATATATATATATATATATATAAACAAATACAACACTTGAACGGTAACAGACCATATTTTTGCTGATACTATTAAAAATTTTGAAGATTTGAATTTACTTTTTTTCTTTTATTACATCAATATTATCATTATAATGAATTTTTATTATCAGAATTTACAAAAAAATAACACTATGTCCTATTTTAGTATGAAATGAAACAGAATGTAGCAAGAAATAAAGTACCAAACACAGAAGCAAGTTAGTGGCTTCCCAATCAGAATATTACTTCTGGGATTTATATGATACATATTTTAAACAAAACCGACTCAAATAAAATAGTTTACTTTCGTTTATTCAGTATCATATAAGGATACTGTATTAAATATCAAGTATACTTTTATATTCAAAGGTAAAATTGAAGAGATTTTATATACTTATATAGATTTATAGAAAACATAAAGTGACGTCATAAATTGTCTTTTCCTATAGTTTTTCCTGTAGTAGTCATTTTATAATATGTTTGATGTATTTTTATGGTAAAAGAGATAGTATTTATACTTTCAATATTTTATGTTATATTTTCAGCAATGACTTTCGGAAAAATGATACCTTTTATTTTTTATTTTCAATATAAATATTACTTATATAGATTTTGAATAGTTTAAAAGGAAATCAAACTCTTAAATGAGATAAAATTTTCAATACAAATAAAAGAATACGTTGTTTTTCATGAATATTCCTTACTACAACTTATCATTTATTTTTCAAATAACTATAGTCACACTTCGCGCATTTGTTGATTAATAAATCTATCATTTGTGTAATAATAATATATTTTAATTATTATTACAAATAATTTTTATAACATATCAAATGATATTTTATATATATAGATATGTATCTATATACTTAACAAATTACAGGATATAAACATTAAAAATTAATTTTTTAGTTAATGGAAAACAGCGTTTATTAAAATACATGAGGACTATAAATGATTCATTGAATTTTAGATAAACTTAGTTTAGCAAACATTAAAAACTAAAACTAAATTCTGTCACATGATAGTCCCTCAGGAGACTCGACCTGAAGTACCTATATCTGTTTCCCTGACCGCGAGCTCTGTGGTCCGAATGTTTCTAATGGGTAGTCAGACTAACGCGATACCCTTTTGCTTTGTTGCCGTGCATGTTTGATACTCAGTTTTATCGACTCATTGAAGGGATGGAAGGCTGAGTCGACCTTCCCCAACTCGAGGATAAAAAGTCAGACCTGTACGTTCGGAGTCCGAAACGCTTATCATTGCGCATTTGGATCAATAAGCATTACATAAAAAATTAAGAATGATACTCTGGAAAAAATATATTTTTAAATTAACATTTTTTCAAACATCTACTTCATATTCAAGTGCGTCCCATACGTGTTCAAGCCTGGGGTCGTCTCCCAGGAAAACAATTAGGAAATACATGAATATAATCAATGTCGTCTCCAATATGGTAAAACAAAATTATATTCAAAATTGATTTTCCAAGTTCAAAGATGTCCTAAACCTCAGATGTCCTGACCTCTATTCCTGAGGTCAGAATATCCGAAGCACCATTTGAAAACTGCAAGATGCATAAGGCTTTATGTTGATGTAGATCATGCTTTGCTAATCAGATTGTCTTCAAGAAAATCAGAAAAGAACCACCAATTAATTAACAAAACTTTATCAAATAAATTCTTGGCCTTTGTTTTAATATAAAGGAACAAACCTTCATAATATGAAATGTATAGAGTCCAAACCCTATAAATTCTTTCTAATTATACTGTATATACTTAGATAATTGATTAAATTCATCAAAATTATCAGTACTGTCTTTTATTTAAAATTATAAATAAATCGTTTGAAATGTAAGAGTTTATTCTGTATTTAATCTGAAGATAATCACTTTAAAATGTGTCTCAGTATTTGCCTGAAAGAAGTAATCTATTATCATACAACATTGCATGTAAGTAACAGCCTGATTCTCAAAAAAGTACAATTAAAAAATACAGAAATAAATATATTAAAAATTGCTATTTATTTCTAAAGTTATTTTCAACGTATTAGGAATTACCGAGAAATTTTGAAAAGAGATTTTTTTTTATATATGTTTAATCTTTCCTTCAATTTGCTAAAACATATTTGAACAGAGAAACTTGTTAAAATTGCTATTTAATCCTTATATTTAAGTAATATAAGAGAAAAGATTGTTTCCAAAATGTTGACATTAACTATGAAATTGACATGTTTGATAAAGAAATGGTGACAGGCAGTAAACAGTTACTTTTAGGCCACTTTTAGAAAAACCAAGCTTTGCTTTTTTTAAGCCCCTTAAAAAGCAGCCCTACAAAAGTTTTCCTCCCCAACATAGAAATCATTTGTCACTGGGATTACAATAACATTTTACTGCTATTATAGCAATAAGTGGGGAACAGGATACTTTTAATATGCGTTACTTGCATTTGCTCTGCGGTATTACACAATGGCTCAGTAAGTTCCCATTAGAGACGGAGATGTATTTTAACTTGTATTTGCTTAATTTTAAAAAAAAAATTGTAAAATTCGTTCAAAAATGAAAATAACAGGTATAGTAACAAGTAATAAAAATAACAGGTAAGAAGTAACGCTGCTAATTTTATAGAAAAATAGCGTTATCCTGCCAGTATGAGAATACAAAGTGTTCTAGAATCTAGAACTGTTTCCTTTTAAAAAAGGTCCTTTTTGCGTAATTGATGTGGTAAAGAAAAAAATGTAGATGAATTCTGATCTCACTATCTTTTTACACTTCCACAGTGTAATTTTTTTTATGAAAATCATTATTTTCATAAAAATATTTTTTTAATATTAAGAAATAATAGTATTTTTATTCAATGCAGTGAATGTGTTTTCACGATAAATATTTATAGACTCCATTTTAGATCATATGGAATATCTAAATATATTAAAGCAAAATTTGAAGCAGACTGCACAAGATTTAAACGTTAGCGATGACTTTTGGTTTCAACAAGACCATGACCTAAAACACGCTGCCCATAACGTAAAGCTCTGACTGTTGTATAATATCAAAAATCAGTTGCATACTCCACAATCGCCAAGCTTAAATCCCATCAAACATTTATTTATGAGAATTATTGGAACACAAGATTCGGCAACATAACATACCATCGAAAGATATGCTAAAATGAGTGATTATGATGGAATGAAATAATATTTCCTCTGCGGAAAACGCCAAGCTAGTTCGCTCTATATCTAAACAATAGGAAGAGATTTTTAGACATAAAGCTTTTCCAACCAGATCTTAAAGTTTAATTGATAGTCCATAGAAGCTATTTTTTAAAGACTTTTCTTATCTGTACGCAAACTTTTTCTGGCTGCTTTTTGTGTAATTTTAAATTATTACTATTATTATTATTATTACTTTGAATAAGTATGTTATCTTTCTGAAATTGTTACTTATATTTGAGGAATTATTAAAGAAATACTTTATATAAAAATTGAATTAATGTTGACACTTTAATGTACTTTTATGCTGTCTAGAATATCTATTGTGGGTCTGTACACAGACTTTTTCTGGCAAGTGTACATGTTTTCGAATCGAATTTCATCGAAAGATAAAAATAATCGAAACTATTATTTAAACAAGCAAATTAGATTAACTGCATCGACCTTTCTTCACTAACAACGAAAACGAAATTTAATAAAAAGAAACTGAAACAAAAGTTTTTTTTTTGTTGACATAAATGGGAATTGACTTTAAAATAATTTTATTTTTTAACTATTTCTTTTCCACCTTTTTTCTCAAAATACGTCACACAGTATTCACAGAACTTTGTTGTTTTAAATTGTATTGCCAGATACACTAACAAAGAATTGTCAAAAGCAAACGAGAAGGTTATATTTTTGTGGCAGTAAAACTTAATAGTATGCAACAAAGTAAAAGTTCTAAATTTATTGCCAAAACTATATTATTCAAAAAAGTCATGTTCGTAATACATAAGAGTGTTTTATTTTATTTATTTTTTCTTTCAGATAAAAATTGTCAGGTTTCTTTTCCGCTTAAAGGGACACATACAGAAAGCGTCGAATAATAGTGGTAACTGACCCAATAAAGCAACCTTAAGAGAATTATGCTTTTCTTCAACTAGACTTCCGAAAAAAAAGAACAAACTTTAACTATATACCTAACGAAAATTGGAACTCTTACAAAAAATTTTTCTCTTTCTAGAGATTTATGCCAGAAAATAGTTTCTTTCATTTTTAGTTCAATAATATATATCGATTGATATGTCTTCTTCATTACCTTCTTCAGTTTTTAACAATTATAGGGAATTTTTTAATATTTTGTTTTGAATAAAAGAGATTTATTGATTTTTTTATCTGTATTTAATAAGTAATTATATTATTATATTGTTATTATTTTATTGTACTGTTATTAATTATTAATTGTATATTTTCATTATTTTTGCAACAATATTTATACTTAACGCTACATTGGAAAAAAGTTAACATTTTATCTTGGAAACAATATGTTGAAGAATTATACGTTACATCCAATCTTCTTTATTTAACTAAAAAAATTTAAGAATGCTATCAATTAAGCGTTTACAAAAAAAATATTTTTTTAAAGTCAATTCCTGTTTAAGTCAACAAAAGTAACGTTATTGTAGTTATTTTTTTATTAAATTTCGTACTATCTATTTGTAAATCAAGGGTCAATAACGTTTTATTTTTTTTTTTTTGTTTATTCCTTCGACGATGTTTGATCCGAAAGCTTTCTACCAACTTTGCCATTGTAAAACAAATTCTTCCTTTTTCTATATTGCAATATGTCCTTTATAAATAATTTTCATTTTTTTTTAAACTAGAAAATTCACTTTTTCACTCTCTCTCTCTCTCTCAAATGAACATTTTCCAGCTAAATCACTAATTTATTTCAAAACCACAAAGTTGATATTTCAAAGGAAGTAATAAACTCATTTAAATGATAATAAAATTAAATAAATTTAGGAATGTAAGAAATGTAAAGATGGAGATAGTAACTGTTGATGCTAACAGATGGCACCACTACACAACAGAGTATTTTTATCCCACATAAAACTAAAATTAATTAATTTTATTTTATTAATGAATTAATATTTGGAAAAACTGTATTAACATTAAATCTCATTTACTACAAGCTTAAAAAGATTATTTGAACTTGAATGAATGATTAATAAGTATTTTATAAACAATTGAAATTTTGAACAAGATAGATATAGAAAATTTGTGAACTCATATAGTAGGAATTTTAAAAAATCGAATTCATTTTAGAAACAATTTTATATAGAATAATATAAATGGTATATATTACAATATAAATAATATAGTAGATAAAGTATATTAACATGCATTTGATCTATCAATTGTACAGATTTGAAATATTTCGTGTATCGAACACGTTACTCATTACTTAAACAGATATTTTATTCGCTCAATAAAAGACGAAGAATTTATTTGATATTACAAAGTAGAAAACATTTTCATGGTTATTTTCGTACTTCTATTTAGTTTAGAAACTTGACAATATTTTTTACCTATGTAGAAATGAAATTAGTAATTAATCATAACATCAACATTTCACATACAAATAAATTTCAGAAACAAATTTCCAGAAGAAATTATTTAATTGAAAAGGCACAATTTTATTTATAAAACCTTTGATATATCAACAAACAAGATTGGAATTTTAAAAAGCTAAAACCGAAACCTATTCATAAATGATGGTCAATTTATCACAAAGTATAAATTTTTTCAAATGATGGCTAATTAGACAAGGACTGACAGTTTGATGTTAATTTTAAATCACTGAAATCATCAATACCCAAATCGGAAATCCAAGCCACGAAATGTTAAACAATAGGCCTAATAATTAACCGTTCGAAAGTCAGACGGTCCTAATAATTTCTTTATTAAAAGCAAGTTGCCAGCCGATTGTATAAATTTTATTAATATCACACATTTTTTAAAAGAGAAAAATTAAAATACATGTCACATTCATATTTATTTACTAATATTTAATCAAATATTAATTAATTATAAAAAATTACGTTAATTTAATCAAATAAATTGACACGTGTTTAATTAAAGTATTTCCAGTTTTATTTCAATCTGGGATTGCCAAAATTCTTATAAAAAATGGCATTAGTAGACATGAATAAAGTGATTGTTATTTTATAAATTAATAACTAATGCATTTCTTTGATGTTATTTGTTTTGTATGTAAAATGTATTACATACGATGGGCTAAATATTTTCTCAGAAAGGAAGTTAAAAATGGATTCTCAAGTAAACTTTTCGTAACTATCTCTTAAACTATTGATTTACCATTGCTTACTTCCTATTAAGTCTTCTGGTGCAAAGCATTTCCCTATTTTTAAAGTAACTTTAACCCAGCTATTTCAAGGTGAATGTTTCTTCTTGAGAAATTTTATTTCAGTTGTTATCATTTTCCATATAAAATTCCTTGTGGTATATAAAATTATTGATTCAGAAATAGTTGCATGTTTTACATAAATTACTCGTCAGGTGTGTCAATGTGTGAATTTCACATAATTCACATTCAAAATTCACACGCGAAGGCGAAACAAATTGTTAAAAATGCTTATTTATGTTTCGATGCTATTTATAAAAAGATATTTATTTTTAAAATAAATTAAATTTTTGAATATGTAGAAATAATTTGATATTCAATTCATTTTGAAAGGAATGGTTATTTTTGGACTTCCTACTGAGCAGTTAATTATTAAAAAAAAAAAAAAATTCGATAGCTTTTTTAGGAAAAAAAAGCTATCGAATTTTTAGCTCCTCTCCCACTAAAAGGTATTGACAGTTAAAGGATTTTTAAATTTCATTTTAACCAACTAGACGTCTTAAACGATATAATCCAGGTGGGCAAAAAAATCAAACATTGTGGTTCTTTATTGCGAATATCACAAATTAATGTATCTGCAAATGAATATAAATATCACAGCTACATGTATTATGCGTAATTATTTAAATATCGCAAATTAATGTATCTACAAATGTACAGAAAAAGTAAGCAATACTATCATTCAGTTACCAATAGGCAGAGCTTTATAGAAAAGCATGATCATATATTTCTAAAGTTCAAATTTATCTAATCTGATATATATATATATATATATATATAATTGCATATGTAGAGAGAAAAGATGAATACGGTTATGGTTTCCCATTTCAAAAGCTTGCAAAAAATACCAAAATAGGCTCTACAGAAGTTTCTCAAGAGATCAGTTAATATGTCGCCAACTAGTCTAAACTAAGTCAGTCCTTGGCGATATTTCCTCAGTCGTAAGCTGAAACTGGTTTCTCAATCAAATTCGTCTTACTGTTTGCTAAGCAATTGCTTTTGCTAAATCTAAACTTCTTAATTTAACTTATTTCTGCTTTAACTTCTTAATTTAACTCGTAACTTTTATTATTACTTTTGGCAACCATATTCTTTTGTATTTAATACATATTCTTCTGTATTTGGTATATAT
>JAPDSC010063694.1:28982-39402 GCA_026290005.1 Latrodectus geometricus | reverse complement strand
ATATATATATATATATATATATATATATATATATATATATATATATACCAATGGCGGGCACTCTTGTGTGATTAATCCTTTCGAGCCACTACAAGGCCGGAAACTGTGTTGCTTGGCGATTGCCAAGCTGGGCTAAACCGAATCGTGTTCTGATTGGTTTAGATCCAATCGAGGCTCTGATTGGTTTATCGTTTTTAAAATTTTAAAAATCGAACGGACGTTGCCTTATTTTTGAATGTTCAACCATACCTATCAGCACTGTAATCGGCACGATTAGGAATGTCGCCAAAAAATCGCCAAGTTCCCCAAAGAACACCCTAAAGTAAAGTTTTACCTATAAAATTTTTGCTATTGTTAACTACACAATAAAGTTTTATTTATTTCATTGGTAAATATCATGTAAGCATAGCAGATGAATCACTGTCTTTAAGGTCCTATTTCTACCTATATTTATTACTATTTTAAGAACATTTTAAAATGAAGTTTTCCCACCCTCTCTACAGTTCCTGATCTCCTTCACTTTCACAGTAAAAAAAATTACACTTAAAAAGAAATACAATTGTCTTCAATCTATAGAATCAGAGATCTTTTGTATTTTTAGCTTTTTTTTTAAGGCTACATTCTTTAATTTTAGAACTGTCTTCCGATGTTCTTTTGTATTCCATTTTCTTGTTTCGTTAAAGGAAATCCGTTTCAGTAGAGATAAAAAAAATCAATACGAGAGATGGAAATTAGTCAAGTACTTAATTACCTTCCATCAACAATGCTAATGATGCTTGAGGAGAACTTCCTATCGATTAAAGAATTTTAATTAATAATTAACTTCTATATGATAATGACCAGAAACAATTTAGTAAACTTAATTCTGTACATCTACATTATATTTCATCAACAAATCTTAAATAATGAGAAGTAACATGATTCCACGAAATTTTGAGCTAAAGACTAGAAAGCTGAAATAAAGACCAAAAGCCACTTAGTAACTTGTTAGCCTAGAAAGTTAGCTATTTAATGTTTCTTACTAATTATTTACTTGCTTATGAATAATTTATAATTGAAAAAGAAATATCGGGATTTAAAGTTCACACCAATTTTAACAACACACTAGGAACAACTTTGAACCCCCCCCCCAAAAAAAAAAAATTACGCGCCAAATCTGGCACTCCCTACGGACTTTTTGGATTGCTGTTTCTTATTTTGATGTTACAATTTAGGTTTTTTCAGCTTTTAGGTATTTGCTGTTGCCAAATTTATTATTTTCTTGTATTTTGTACGATTTTCTGAGGTTTTTTTTTTTTTAAATTTTTTATCTATTAATTATTTATATTTAGCGAGAATCCATCTTGGCGAGTGAAAAAAGGCGCCAAAAACAAATATCATGGTTGGTGAGGGAAAGTCGTCAAATTTCCGATTTGGGGGGTATATCAAAGTAGTTCCACACACTAAAAATATAAGCACATGACGAGTACGTTTGGTGATTATTTTTATTTATTTGTTTGTTTATAGTGTCCACTGCTTAAATTCTATTAAATTAGAATCTAATAGATTACAAGTAATTCTTGGCTGATATTCATTGCGCCAATTTGTTCATTTGTCACCATTTCGTTACTAATGTTGTCCATGATAACTATTTCAGTGAAACTCATTTTTTTCAAAAAAAATCTCAATCGACTAAAGAAAAAATGGTGACAAAATTTGACCTGTATGATTAATTTGGCGAAAAAAATTGACAGTCGTTGATGATACAATATAAACTGCTTTATTATCATCTATCATTTTATGTATAGCAATTTTGACGACAAATTTTCTTTGCCACAATAAAACTCTTTCTTTTATTTTGTAAAAATACTAATTTTTTTGCTTATTTACAAAATTACACAGCTTTTTGAAATGTAGATGAATTTGAAAAAATATAAATATTCAACAGTTTATTTACCATTAAATGTGACATTAATTAAATGTGTTGCTGTCAAAATACTGTGTTAAAATAAAATGGGCACTTTTACAAAACATCATTGTATACAAATACATTATGTAAACAATCTGTTTGGTATTCGTCACATGACAAGTACCAAGTTTTAAAGCGCCGTCTGGTGGTAAATTGTGTCCATAGAACAGAAACATCACATCAGCATTTATACAGTTTATAAATTGTGAATGGCATTTCTATGAGGACCCACGCGATAAAAGATATACAATCCTGATAAATATATATACAATTATTTTAGTAAGTATTATGTGATGTAAAGGCCTCAAAATCAAAATTTAATATTTTTATCTGATCAAAATGTTTCCAAAAATTTAATTTTTGATGCAATCTAAGCTGGAAATATATTATTATGGAGAACCAATTTAATCCTTATTGATAAGCTAAATTTTAATTTCTTTATTCTTCAAAAAAAGGATATTTAATAATTAATTTCCTTACATGTTTATTCTACGGAAGTAATTTTTTCTGATTGCATGCTCAAAGTATTTTTAAATAACTGGTTATAATATTGATGTGTGAAAAAAATAAGCAGATCAAATTTTTATGAATATCAAAAAGACAAGAAAAATCTCAAAATATTTAAATTTTTTTGTGACATTTGGGTTGCGAAAAACGAAGCGATCAGCAAAGTTAAATATTAAACAAAGTCTCATTCAGAGTATACTCCAACAATTTCTCAAGTTATTTCTTTTGAAGTGCTTCGAAAGTTTAAGAACTTGAGAATAATAGCATTTTAACGAGTTTTTAAGTGTTTTCTCTTTGTGATGTTTTAACAACTGAAACTCGATCGCGGTGAACTGTTGACAATATTGCAAGCGTCAAAGAGATGATTTTATTTTTCTTATAAGTCTTTAATATTATATTTCACTATTTACACCAATGTTCTCAGTATTTTACGCATTTATATATATATATGCACACACATATGTGTGTGTGCTTGCGTACATGAGAAAGAGAGAGTAAATTTGAAAATTGTTTCATGCTAAAAAATTTATAATGCCTCACGCAAGAAGGAGGAATACTTACCAGCCTTTTTTTGTTTCAGCACGTACAGCTACCGTTTTGAAAAGCTTGTTTTTTAGATCTCTTAACGACAGAAAACATTAGGTTGCCAACAGTAACGTCTTTAATTTATTTATATATGTAAAGAAAATCAACATTTTTGAAGCGATTTATCACTGAGATAGGAAATAGTTTATCGATTTACCAAAAATTCTTTTCTCTTTTCCTGTCAAAAGCCATGTCAATGAAAAGTCATTAAAAACATAATACCAAGTATTTTATATGTATTCTATAAAGATTATGTCTAAAAGTCTAAAGTTTTCATTTAAAATTATATTTTGGATGATATATATTATAAATAAGTGAAGTATAGTCAATCATTTTAGTTTTTTATTTAATTTATCTTTTTTATATAGAATCAATTAAATGGAATAATCAACAATAAATGCCTGCAAAAATATTTTATTTTTTAATATATTTTTAGAGTTTTTCTGGGTGTCTAAACAGTCAGAACTTTGGTTAAAATAAAGCTTTTGGTTCTTACATAAGAGTATTTCTTTTAAGAACTCTGACAAATATTGCGTCTGCACATTTGCAAAAATGTATTATTCTGAAGCTAGTGCGCATGCTCGTGAATTCTATGCAGGCAATCATGCGTAGTAAGAGTGACTGGATCTTCAGAATGCAATTAATATATGTTTTAGGTAAAACTATACTTTAGAATGATCTTTGGCGAACTTGGCGATTTTTTCTTTGGCGTTATTCCTGTTCGCGCCGATTATAGTTCTAACAGGTATGGTTGAACACTCAAAAATAACGCAACGTCCGTTGTATTTTCAAAATTCTAAAAACGATAAACCAATCAGAACACGATTCGATTTTGCCCAGCTTGGCGATCAATCGAGACCACAACTTGGCGAGAATCAAAGGGGAACCCTAAAGTATAGTCTAACCATGTTTTATTATACAAACACTGACTTTACATTAAATTAAATTATACAATTACAAATTACTGGATACTATATCAAGGGCATTTGAATATTTTTATTATGTTTTCCTTAAAGTTTGTTTTAATATAGTTGAGATCCTTTACAAAATATATTAAAGATAAGATTTTATTTCTCATATTTTAGATCCTTTTAAAATTGCTTATCATAAAATTGATTGCTTAAATGTATGAAAAAAATTCTTTCTTCATAACTGTAAATTATTCGGCAAGCTTAAGGAATATTTATCGTAATTATTATATAAAATTTCGGAAACTTGATACAAATTCATTTGGTAACTTTTAACAGCTTATACTATATTCATTTTTGCGGAAAAGCATTATTTCAGAAAATGCATTTAAAAGAATTCCAATTTTAATAGCATGAAAGTTAGTTACAAACCTTCGATTTCATGTGCCTAACAGCTCCATATTTTGTGCTCTGGACTTTGCTTCATGGGTTCGAATCCAGGGTTAGCTTTTATATCTGTAGCGCTTTGGGATTCCTTTCAGACTTTGATAAATTTGGCTTATGGGGATAAACTACATACAAATATATTAAATATTTTAATTAAAGTTTAATAAAGACAGAGTCATACAAATATCGTTTAAAACCTATTTGCAAAAATAAAATAATTTTAAAACAGAATAATTAATAATAATTACAAAATTTTACTGTTACGCTTTAGTGTTAGATGAATAATGCAAAAGAAATTTTGAGTGAAAAAAAAGTTTTTATTCATAAATGAATGTTCAACTAATTATTTATTTATTTATATAAAAAGTAAGAGGTATGCTATTTCAACCTAGAATTTAAGTTACAAGAATAAATTATCACAAAACCGATAAAGTTAGCAGAAGTAAATATTAAGATTATAGTTTAAAACTCATAACCTCAAAACACATTTCAGATAAAATAATTTTTTTAATATCCTTTCTTATATCAAAAGTAATTTAATTATTTTTATTTGCTCATTTTTCCTCTGATATATATGTTTTTGAGTTCTAAGTGTGTTCAAATATCGGAAAAGCAATATTACTTCAAGTAAAACAGTAACTATTCTTCAATGTTTGCATTAAGTAAAAATATAATTATAAAATTTTCAATATTATAAAAATTGCGAAGCAATATCTTATTTTAATTTTCACATTTCGTTATAAATATTCATGTAAAGAGGCATTACTATTTAAAACTTCTTAAAAAACATACTGTATCTATCCTTTTTCGTATATTTATTAAAAATGATGGGGAAATTTAAAAAAAAAATAACATTTAAAGAGAAAAATGTATTCGTGTTTATATCAATTTTATTATTTTTTTAGCCAATTTATTACATTGAAAATGTTTAAAAACAAATGCTAGTTTGACTCGTGTAATAAATTTTAATAATTTTCGTAGATAATCTGGAATAAAATACAAAAAATTCGATCAGTGAAAAAGAAAATCTGAAAATCTATTATGAATATATGAAAATTGTTTTATTTCACTAGAATTTTATTTACAAAATATTAAAGCAATATATTTTAACTTCCTTTTAATGTTTGATATTCTAAAGAGAAATTATATTAAACAACAACTTAAGCTAAATAAAATTTATTTTTATATTTTCTACTAATGTGTTTAAAATTACTGCTATAATTTTAGGATATATAGAAATTAATATCTAAGTTGAATATGAAATGAAGAATTACTTTTGCATTTATAAGTGTTAATAAACCATTTAATATTACATATTATTATATAGGCCATATAATAGTACAAGAGATTGATTGATACTTGGCACAACTATGTCAATATTTTCTTTTGTTTTATTCAAATTATACTTATTGAATTCTAAAAATCAAAAAACATTTCAGCAAATTATTTATAAAATCATTAAAACGTGAAATTAATTAATGTTATATTTTTTATAAATATTGTTAATAAATAAATTTTTTTAAAGTTATCTGTATATTTCCAGCAAATATGGGAAACAGCAAAAGCTTCACTGACGTTTCGCTGTTGAGCGCCATCTATTGAATTATTTTGATTTCAAAAATACCTTAGGTGATTACAAACATTTGGATAAACTAACCGATTCAAACTAACCTTAAAAGTGGATGTTATAATTTATTTATTGTTTGCATAAGCAATCAAATATTAATAGTGAATGTGCTTTACGTGCTACATGAAATAAATTTATCTTTACTGAATGATTCATAAGTATTTATTTTTGAATAGCGGTATCAAGAGAGACAAATCTCCAATAATATATAAAGTAACCTATCTCACTAAGATATTGGTCAAAATTTTCTTTCCAATTGCTCACTGAAGAGCTAATACAACTGAAAAATTGACTTGTTTTGGATGGGTGGACAAAATTATATATTCAGCATTATGGGTGAAAACGATTGTTTGTTAAACTTACAGACCAATTATAAGTAAAATAAAGTGACGCACACATGATCTCAACTGTAAGGAAAGAAACAACCACTTTATGGTTAATAACTGACATGTGATCTTTTAATAAATAACACATTTTATTTATTAAAATTTATTTATAAAAATACATTAACTATTTCAGGAAATATTATAATAATGAGTACTAGTAGAATTTATAGTAACTATAAATAAAACAAATATCTTACAGGTTTGATCCCAAAATGAAAGATATATTACAAACAAAAGAATTTCGATCAAGGAAAATGTGTGAAAGACATGCAGACGATAAGGCTAATAATTTGCTCTGGTCGAGGTTATATTTTTTTATTTATTTTTCCAGTATCACAAGAACTCTTAATGATGCTGTTTTAATTTTTTCTCGAGTGACAAGCAAGAAAGATGTTCACAAACTTAATTACTTTTCCTAACTTTTTGAACTACCGGTCAAAAATTAAAAGATCTTGAATAAATCGGTATTCACAAAACAAAATATAACCCCTTATTTAACGTCTCAGAAACTTAATCTAAGTGAAAAAATTCATTCACTGTCTCTCATATTTTCTTTTATCTAATTTTGCTTTAGAAATTAAAAATAGGTAAGTATAGTTAACATTACTTAAGACTAAAATCAATAATAGTTATTGTATATAAATTATAGTTAAATTTAAAATTTGATCCTAAATGATATAAGTAAAAGTTTGGTATTTTCGATATAAGAATGAAATATCTGTTGAAAATTGAAGTATTCTACTGAAAACACAGCATATATGCAATAATTATTAAGCATTTCAATTGAATATATAGTTATGTTAAATTTTAAACACATTTGAGATATAATCCCTTTTAAATAATTTATAATTATCTGTTTTCAAGTCTCATTCCTGAATAAAATTAATTATATACGCTGTGCATAAAGTTATGTAGATGCCTAAAAATGACAAAAATATTATAAACTTATCAATTTCGGGATCGGTGCATTTTATGCAGTTGATTATAAAAGTTACATTCGATAAAATTTATACAAATGACTTAAATAACAAAAAACATGGAATGAAATAAAAATTTACTGAATTTAAAATTATTAAATTTTCTTTTTATAAATATTGTTTACTTATATTTCCTGAGCCTCATGGCATATTGTAAAGTGTTTGAATCAGTAAGTGTGTCATCCTGAAAGTGTGTCCTGTAATGCAGAAACAAGGACCAAGCATAAGAATTGAAGAACACTGATACGAGGAATTTCTAGCTGAGTCGGGTATAGAACTCGCTACCTTCCTGTAACGAAAACGATGTGCTTCTCAACCATTATCCACCACAGCCTAATATTAAGCAAACTTTTTATCATTATTATTTAACAACTCACAGACATAAATACATGTTTATAAATAAATATAGGACATATGCTAACAAAAAAAAATCAATTCAAAAATTATATTATTTAATAAATAACTTACAGAATCATTTTGATTTTCAGTCAAATTGGTTTATATTATGCCAAGGAAGAACCACGTAAAACCAGTTTTACTTAATTATTGAATCGATTAGATTAAGAATTTAATTTAGACTGTATATATTACTCTTTTTTTTAAAAAAAAAAATATAGATTTTTAAGGAATTCTCAAGTGGGTTCTTAAGGAAAAATAATTTCATTTAGTGAACATTTCTAAAATAATTGCAAAAGAAATGGTATTATGTTAAATACTTTAAATTATACAAAAAAGAAATATAGCTAAATCTGATTAAGGAAATTGAAGAAAGGAAACATTTTTTCTCATTTAAATATAATTTTCATTAAATTTCTATTGAGAGAAAAAAATCTTTATTCGAATTGTATATTTTTATTATTTCTAGCACTTATTTTAATTCCTTCCAAAACTTTGCACCTCTTAAACGAGGAGAATTTTTCTTTAAGTATGCAACTAATCTTTATTTAAATTTTAATTTCCTCGAATAAAATATTTTTTAGCCATTTAAAACAAAAATAAAAAGCATAATTTAAGAATATAAATTTAATTCTTTCAAATTGTTACTTAAAAATGACATAATAGAAAATTCACTTCTATTTTTAATTTTTAGAAAATTATGCATAGTTTTTTTGTTGCTTTTATTTTTTGTTGTTGTGCTGTTGTTTTTATTATTATTGTAAGCATTATTTATATTAGTATTTATTTCATTGAAATTTTTTGTGGAATATCGATAAGCTGCAAATTCTGAATATAAACGTGATAAATATGATAACTCTCTTAAGTTTAATTTTTACAAATTAAATAAATTGTAATTCTGGAATTAAAAAAGGAAAACAATTAAGCTTAATTTTTTAGCTATAAAAATACCTTCAATTTAGCATTAATATGAAAATTCGAATTGTAAATTGGAATTTACATTGATAAATTCTTTGAATTTATTTACTATTTCTAACATGACTTAGATTGTATGACTCTTAGACTGAGACTCAATTATTATCTAAGAAAATTAACTAAAATAACAGATACTAATATCTGTTATCTTTCCTATAACCTGTTAAAATAATAGGTTAATTATATGTTCATGCAAAAGTTGTTTGAAACAAATAACTATAACTCATACATATATATACAACATATAAATATAAAGATGAAATTTAAATGAAACATACATTCTATGTCAGAGTATATAAAAGAAAAAATAATAACACTAATTTTAAATAAAACAACTTTTCCGAAAATAATTGCATTTTCTTCTTCTAAAAGTTGAAAATGTTAAAAAAGATCGCGAAGAAAACATAATTAGTTGTAATATATTGCAACCAATCACAAGTTTAAATAATATTCTCTTGTTTCTCAATATTTGGAAGAAATATCAGTTAAACATAAAGATACATTTATGTTTTTTTTTTTTAGGAAAGAACTAAACAACTTCTGAATAAATTTTAATGTTAAACTTATATAATTAAAAATTTTACGTTCAGTATTAAAGTGAAACCAAATATTTAAAAAAAAAATTATTTTCGATAATCACAAACACCATTTGAAAATGTATATATGTATGAAATGTGATTTATAGAAATGAAATAAATGTTTATTATGAATAATATATTCACATTTATTGAGTTTATTTACATTTACCCATTCCTTTCAGCCGAATTCACACTTTTGTGTTAAGTTCAACAATTTGTAGGTTCGAATCCCACCTTGAGCATGGAAGATTATTGTGGCTTGAAATCCACTTTCAGTAGTATATTCTAGTATAATTAACCCTCGTGTATAAAAAATGACCATTGAGCGACGAATAAACTAACTTGTTCCTTTTGAGGAATGTGACAAATTTTGACGTCAAATTTCGATTTTGAGGAACTTGGCGATTTTTTGGAACCATTTCTGTTTGCGCCAATTATGGTGCTAACAGGTATGGTTGAACATTCAAAAATAACTCAACGTCCTTTGGATTTTCAAAATTTTAAAAATGGTAAACCAATCAGAGCCTTGACTGGATCTAAGCCGATACGAACATTAGTTGGGTTTGCCAAGCTTGGCGATCAATCGCGATCACAACTTAGCGAGAATCAAAGGTGAACCTTAAAGTATAGTCTAACCAATAATTGTTCATAAAGTAAAGAGTAACAAATATTTTCTGAAACATAAAGATATTTAATATTCAAATTTTTATGATTTTAAAATGCCTTTTGATTAACAGTTTGGGTTTTTAATTGTTATTCAATTTTTATTTTTCTTGAATTGTGGAACATATAAAAGCTGTAAGAACATATTTCAAATTATAAACTTTCAAGCAATATTTGTCATTTCCTTAATGAAATTCGATGGTAAATAGAATATTTTATTTATTCTCGTCCTACTAGAAGG
This sequence comes from Latrodectus geometricus, assembly GCA_026290005.1. NCBI lineage: Eukaryota > Metazoa > Arthropoda > Arachnida > Araneae > Theridiidae > Latrodectus > Latrodectus geometricus. The sequence continues at coordinate 29,164 of JAPDSC010063694.1, read as the reverse complement.
ATGTGAAATTATAGATAACGAGCAATGTGATTCAAAAATCCAACTGAAACAATAATTCTTCTTATTCATTTCTTGTTTAAAAAGTTATCATGATATGCCTACTAAAGGATTATAAACTTTTGCAAGAAATCAGATTATTAAGTGTGAATTGTATTTTTATAGTAATATTAGTAGTTAATGAT
>JAPDSC010063694.1:0-22018 GCA_026290005.1 Latrodectus geometricus | reverse complement strand
ACTAATATATATATATATATATATATATATATATATATATATTAGTTTGGGGAAAAAGTAATCCATTATTTTTTCGGTAGACGTCTGTAGTGATCGATATCTCGTAAGGTATCTATCAAACAATTTCAGATTTATGCTCGTTGGAAAGGTGACATTTGACACTAAAATATTCTCTTGCGGTTTTTTGTTTGATTAATTCAGTTACGAGTACAAGGTTTTAAAAATGGAAGACAACAAACAGAAAACTCGATACATTTTCGTTTTTCTCTTGTAACGACGAAAAAGATAGCCGGGTGGCTAAAATTGTGAAAGGTGTTTATCGTCCTATATAAGGCTGTAACAACCAGTTACGTATAATTTTTGTTTCGCCGATTCCGTTCGGGTATTTTTGATGTTAGAGATGCACCTCGCATGTGGATACAGCATCGTCGAAAATGTCAATAAAATATCAAAAATGATTGAAGTTAACCGCATGTCAGCAGTCTTAACGCGCAAGACCTAAAATTCTACATGAAAGCTGTTTTAAACCTTTTTACAAAGTGAATCCAAAAGAAGTTACAGAAAGTTCACATAAAAATAATGGATTTTTTTCCCCAACTTAATATATATATATATATATATATATATATATATATTATATTTGCTTGGAGGACGATTATGTTACTAATAAATTCTAATTAATGTTTTTTTTCTATGAAAAATTAATTATTTTAAGTGAAATTTGCTGGAATAAAAAACACATAATAAAGCGTTACTTCCGTAATAATAAGTAATAAAAAATAGAAAATCAGAAAAAATTTTATAAATCTGAAATAAATCATATCCAATTTTATATCGCATATACGTTAAATGATACAAGCAGAAAAATGGTGATTCCTAAGTTCGTATAGAATAAAAAGTTATGCTTTATTCACCAGACATTTATGATGCAATAATAAATTATTTTATGGTTCCCTGGGATAATGAATGTTCCATGCTTGGTACTGAGAAGAACCCATCAAATATATTTTCTCAATGGTATAAATTCATTACCTCGCATTCATTATTGTTGTTATTTATTTTTCGTTTAGAATTCACTCGTTATAACTTTCAATAGAATTTTGACATTTAATCATAAGATTATATTTATATTTACCAAATAAAACATTTATTGCTTAAATTAATTTAAAAAAATTTGATGTAATTATGTTTTGTTACAAATTTAAAAACAATAATTGTATTTGTCATAAAACACATCAGACAGATCGGAAATACTCACATTTTGGGCAAAAATTGCGGTATTTAGAAGTGTTGTACGTTAAAAGCGGTTTTTCTAATAATTTGGTGACTTGGTGATGTTTTGGCGAGATTTTTGGCTACTTGGAGAGAAATAGATACTTCTGAAAACATCCATCACCTAAGCTCTAGGACCAATATTTAGTGATATAGCCTTGAAGCTTCCAGAGCCTTGGCGAAATTGGTAGATTTCTCAACCAAGTCAGGTATAAATACCGCAGCCCGACATAGACGTGAGTTATTTTTCCAGTTTTGTGAAGACGATTGATTAGTCGTGACTGCTAGAGAAGCTGTCTGAGGTATTTGAGACCTTTGAGCTGTTTCTTATCGTATCTGACGAATCGTGCTGTATTAATTGTGATTGTTACAGCTGGAATTTTCACGAATAAAAGTTTTGTCTACATTTACTGGTTGTTTTATTCAACTCACAATCAACACGAACCCCGAAGCGCGGTACAGTATTAAATATTATTAATTAAATATTCTGCTTCAGAATTCGAGTTTGTCAGCTGAGCAAGTAAGAAATAAGAACTATGTGATGTACTTTTTTTATTTCTAGTAACGAGGCAAGAGACTTCAAATAACTAAAATCTTGTAAACAACGATTACAAGCATCAAAACTAAGAAAATGAATGCGTTACCACAAGAAGACTTTGACAAAAAAGCTTTCTGGCCTTCATTACCACGATTTCTACGTAAGGCCATGAAAAGACACATGGCATCATTTGATCCAATTTTTTTATCTAAAATCATAAAATAAGTCATATCCAGAGTACATGAACATCATGGATGGATTAAAATGTCTTTATGGTGCGGGTTACGACAAGGAAACCATGTTCTGTAGATAGGCTGAAATCCCCAATAGCTTTGTAACTTGACAATCAGGAATAAGAAAAAAACTTAATCTTTTCCAGTTTTTAACAGCAGAACAAATCCAAACGTCTCTTAAGATATTAGATCCAAATGTCTCTTAAGAGCTTAAGATATTAGAAAGAAATTTAATCCTCCAATGCAAAATCATGAGTTCCTTCTTCTTGAGCTTGTCAGATGTGTGGCACCTCTGCATTGTTGCATTTTGTACCATGCTCCAAGCCCAATTGTTTCCTAGTTCCATTGTCTTAGCTCACCTACTTTGTTTATAAAGTCTGATAGGCCCTCAATGGAGTTTAGGTGTAATTCTTTAGGATATGGATTACCTAGAGTAGTGAATCTTGTAAGGGCAAGAGCATCACAAAATCATGAGGTAGAATGTTATTGTAATCTGGCACATCTTTTTTTAAGGAAGTCAGATTGTTCATTATCTCAAAGGCCATAATTTCTTGGAAGTTACAAAAAACACGATTTATTTCTCCTTCAAAGTAAGAATTTCCTTGAATTTTCAACGCTGCAAAATTCTGGGTACTAATGGGTATACAACAGAGCTAATTGTTTGAATGGTTGGGTGAAGATCAGAAGAAATTGGCAACCTCTACAAACTTGTGATGAGTAACCAATAATTGCTTTAGAGCTATACATATCCCTGCTACTTCACCATCAAAGAAAGTTCCAATGACACCCTCTGGAGAATAAAAGAAAAATAGTTCTATACACACGTCAACCCCAATATTAAAATGGCAATCAAATTGGTAACCATCACTAAAGTAATATACAGAACAAATGGAAATATGGCCGCAACGATTTCCAAAGGGAGACATTTCAAAACATATGATACTACTCACTTTATGTAAATGACTTTCACTGGGTTTTGCCTTGCTTCTACTTTAGTCACCTACGAATTGTTTCTAATTTTCAAGAGTAGTTGCATATCATCTGGAATATTTTTCATGATATCTAGGATTTAAATAAATTCATAATCGAATTTTAAATTACAAAGTTTGGCCATGTAGTTCTTGTTGGAAGGATCCTTTATTTGAAATAACTTTCCAAAGAGAAATAAAGACATATAATTTTCATATTTTGGAAAGGTTTATCTTCTGTCAACAATGACATCCTAAAAATGGGTTTGGACTTCATACCTCTGCAAATCAAGAGTTTTTTTTTTTTTTGGTACTATTTTAATTTTATTAACCACTAATTGGGAGAACGTGATGAGAGTTTCACAATAAAACCTTATAAAATGCCGGATATAAGTATTCACTCTGATGTAAGAGTGGATCAAACTCGCCCAAAATAACATCCCCAAAAATATATCCACCCAAAAATATGTCCCATAAAATAATCAAATACGATAGTAAGGACTTAATCTCAAAAACAAAGGGTAAAGTCAGTACCTTGGAAAAAGTCCAGCATAATGCTCTTAGGGTTATCAATGGTGCTGTCAAAAATCCATTAGCATCTAATGAAATTTACACCCCAATCCTCCATCTATATAGAAATCCAAAAACAAGTGGTTAGAACATGCCCAATTACCTAGCACCCTTAAAACCCAAATTTTCCCAGTTGATATATTCAAAAAGGTAATCGAAGCTCTCTGCTAACATACTTATTGAAAGTACAATTAAGTTAATCAGCCCGAACTGATTACTTAGATATTGAAAGCGACTTGGCTATTTGAAATTTGAAGATAAAAGATATTGAGTCAGAGCTGAAGCTAACTTCGCTGTGCACAATCAATGAACTATATCCAGAGAACGAATGGTTACGAGTTTTTTCAGATGGTTTCTGGATGCATAGGAGATTAGGAGCCGTAGTGTTTTGTAAATTGTTTATCCAAAGTGCTAACGTCGGTCTTCATATGTCTAATTTAGATCAAGATATCTACGCCATTCATCTGATTTCAGAAAACTTAAGATCAAAAACCAACGAAATCTCTTAACGGGTGCTACTGGTGGATTCTATATCAGCAATAGAAACAATAGCAGACATCCATTGTTATGAAACTGAAATCATAAATGAAATCAAAAAAAGCATAAATTTCTTCAAAACATTGCAAAAAAACTATTGTCTTTCAATGGATTCCCTCGCACACAAGTATAGCGGGTAACCAAAATGCGGACTCTCTAGCAAAAAATGGAATCACTATGTCCCAAAGAATAGCACCCGTAACACCATACACACTTAAAAAGTATGTGGTTGAAACAGGCTATTGAATAATTTACAATGATTTGACTACGTTATTGAAAAGAAAATCATAAGAAAACATAAAAAATAAATTTGAGTCTTTTAGTAACACACCAAGAAACAGTGGCAAATTTTAGACACCTAACAGGACATGACAGTTTAGCAGAACATCTATACAATATCAGAATATTGTATTCCAAAGTATATGTGTCTGTGGAAACGAAAAGGCTGATTGTCTGGCCAAAAGACACACTGAGCTACCCCAACCTAAGCAACAACCCTCCTCGCTTAAATCTACAAAGCAACAAATTAACTCTGCAGTGAACATCTGGATGACGGAATACCTGCGTAAAGAGTCAACTGGCAAGAGTAGGAAAACTTGGTCAACGATGGGCCAATCAATCCCAACCTCCCAAGTTTTTAGACGAAGGTTGCCAACTTTCGTCTAAAAACACACAGAATAAATGTTGTTGGTTCGCCAGAATGCACCCTCTGTGGACATGAAGAGATGAATGGTGAATATCTGGAGTCCTCTAGCTCTTGACCACTCAACACTGGATCAGACTGAAGAACTTAGGAGGGCTCGTCTCAACTGGTCAGCGGGCCATCTCATGGCTGAACAGCCAAGGGTGGGCGTTGGCTTGTAGTAGTGTTCCAAAGTGTGTTAAATTTGTAATTCTGATACCTTCAATTCTGATCACTTCCTAATGTGTTGTGCTTTAAACAGAGAGTCCCAGATTTAAAGGGGCATCACCAAACTTTATGAAGGAAGAACTCTCATCAACTACCAACAACTATAGACCAATATTTGGTCTTAATTTGGTTTGTTCTTTTTAAACTGTTTTTCTTACAGTCCAACTGTTCAATGTTCTTTTTAAATTGTTTGCCCTTTTTATATTTTTTGTACCCTTGTGATACAAACTGTCTTATTTATAGAAAATGATTTTTAAATAAAGCCATATGAAACAACAATAAAATCTTTCTACAAATAGGTATCTCATTGTTTTCATTTTTGATTTGCATTGTTTAACGATATACTATTCTCCTCTGTGAAGTTCCAAATGATAAGAAAACTTATGAATTCCTGGCTTAAGAGGGTGTTTCATCCGCAGAATATTTCTCGACCCCTTCCACATTATTAAAAATCTAATCAGTCAAAGTACGTGCTTAGGAAGATCTCTGTCATCGTGTTTCTCATAAGTCCTAAAAGAATGCTTTCACGAGTTTGTGTAATGGCCCAAGGCATAGAGCGGTTGCCATTGGATATGACTGGCTTGGAAATCATCTCCATAGATTCAAAATTGTTCCTCCTCCGATATGAAATCTGCGCAGCCCTTGAGAGGGAATGGACTCTTCTCATCTTTACCACTGTCTTGTTATGATCAAGATTTTTCCAACCGAGTATTGTTGGGAGGCAAGAGACAAGTTAGACACTTTTGCAATTGTTTTTGCTTGTTACATTCTATGTTCTTTTATCTTTATTCTTACATTTTGTTGTAACTATGCATAATTTGCAATTAGTAAAAAGAAAGTGTTTAATCATATTGTTTTAACAGGAGCTTTGTTTTTTCTATAAATATACAAGGTGGTCTTTTTTACAGTGACAGTGTTCGGAGCACCCTGTACCTCTATCTAATAGCCGAAATAGCACCAAACTTGGTATTTAGATAATTCAAAACATGGGAAAAAGGATTCCGTAAAACAATTTAGTTCCAAAAATCACCGCTAGGGCATTTTGTGGCGCTTTACAATGCATAAAATGTGAGAAAAGAAAAATACAAACACATACCATCGTAGAGTTAAATTATTTATGTTCATTTACTACATTAACTTCCCCTGTGAGGAATTAAACCACATTCAATGTGAGCACCGTTCTCAGAAATAACAATAATAATACGTGATTTTTTTCTGGATTCGAAATTCCCGAAAAGCTGCGGATGCATTACATTGATTCATATAATACAGCTTCACCAGTAATACACGTTCCGGTAGCGTGAGAGGCATGGCCACTGGAGCTCGTTTACTTCAGCTGAGCTTATTTGTCAGAGCTGTCTACTACTTGCTTTTATATTCCCTATTACTGGCGCTGTCATCATACAACATTTGCAATTTTCTTTGATATCTGTATTTTATGCCAATTCTCGTTATTATAAGCTACATCAGCGCCACAAAATATCCTAGCGGCGTGTTTTGAAACTAAATTTTTTTCACGGAATTCTTTTTTTATGTCTTGATTCTTTTCCCTATAACTTGATTCTAAATACCAAGTTTGGTGCTATTTCGGCTATTAGATCGTTCTAGAGCAGGGGTGACCAAACTTTTAGGATCCGGGGTCTACTCCACATTTAAAAAATCGAAGGCAGTCTACCAATGGCAGAGTTAAATTAACATATATATTTATTTTCGGTAACAAGGAAAAATGTTAAATTATGTAATTTTTCTAAAAAACACTTAATATTAATATTTACAAAATAGAAATTTACTGACGAAAATAATCAAAGTATTCATATATCAAAAACTGACCATCCTATTCACTTCTTTTAGTTGAAATTTGGCACCGAATATCGGCGATACGTTTATCATATTGTGGCTGGTACGAGCTTATTTCAATGCAAAAACACGGAATTAAATGTTCATCTATTAAATGCGACCAATGTTTGTTTTTTGTTCATGATTGAAAAAGCAGACTCGCAAAGATACCTCGATCCAAAGTATGATTTGAAATACAAAATCAATTTGTAAATGTTTGGAAACGTTTCCTCATAAATTAATTTCCAAAAATCAGTATCGCCAAATATGGTCTGGATTTAAGAAATATATCGCATCTTCATTTAATAATTTCTTCCTCGACCGTGATATGTGATATCTATTAAATGTCTTATTTTTACAGATAATGTTGACATTTTCATTAAAAGGAAATATCATAAAATTGAGTATTTCTTTCAACATAATTAAGTCAGCGAATCTTCTTTCAAATTCTTCAAACAAAACTAGAAAGTATTAAGCGAAATCTTCGAAGTCTCGGTTTGGATTATGAATGCACTCTTCCTCCATGTTTTTGATGTTTTTCAATTCTTGTTTTCTTAATTGAGATTGCATACCTTTCTATAGTTTTTTATAACGTTTTAATCGCACTCATCATGTCCATTTTAGGTTTTAAATGGTAATTTTAAATAATTCATTGAATCTATGTTATTAGTCATAAATTAAATCGTTAATATCCGAGGTCATTATTGGGATGGTCGCGTGGTCTACCTAAAATGTCTTCGCGGTCTACCAGTCGACCGCAGTCGACGTCTTGGCCACCGCTGTTCTAGAGGGTGCTCCAAACACTGTTGCTTTAATAAAGATCACCCTGTATGAATTTATTCATATGTAGAACTGACGCGAGTTTGCAAAGATAAGTACATACGAAATGTCTCCGTAAGCCTATTACGAAATTCTTGTTCAGTTAAAACATTTAATGTATCCAAATGAATTCAAATATTTTATATTCTCCAAAAGTTATAAAATAATATTCTTCAAATGAATTCCAAGATAAATATTATAATTAGAACATAATTTTTTTCAAGTAATTAATTAGAACAAAAGAACTTTATGCTAGGATTTTTCGTACAAATACAATAACTTTTTCTCAGAGCTCAACAAAAAAATGTTTTAAAAACAACAAACATTTACCACAAAAGCCTTTCTTAATGATTTTAATGAGCTTTAAAAGACAAAAGAGAAACAGGAAACAGATGTAAAGAAAAAATAAATAACAGAAGAAATTAAAAAGTTAGCGCTAATGAAATCAGAAATTTATAGAAAGAACGTGCAAGCTTTTTATATTATCAAATGAAAAAGTAAAAATAATTTTAAATTATTTTGCAACTAATTTAATACACTTGAAGAAAATTAATTAAAAAAAACTGATTTTCATTTTAGAAATTATTCTGAAATCCAAAAGTTAAAATGGCAGAATAGTTTTTATAATAAAGTTAAAATAATGTTTCAAATGATTTACTATAAAAAATGCTAACAAATATTTTTTTAATATAATGTATAGAGTAGATTTTCAATTTTAATTATTTTACTTCTAGCAACAAACATTTTCCCAAAATAAAATAAATAAAAGAATTAAATAAGAAATAAATTCATGTTTGACTTTTAGAACATTTATTATATATTCCACTATTTCCATCTTCACTTCTAATATAATTTGTAATTACTTTATATTCTGTTAATCTATTTTTATGCCAAGAATAATTATTGAAAAATAATTTATAAAAACATTTTAGGGTGCTGTAAATATTTTATTACATTGGATTTAAATTATCGAAAAATACAAAACATTTTCTTCCCGCTTTAACATTTTGTTACAGATCACTTCATATTATTTTTATTTTTTTGAATTTCTAACTTATTACCAAAAAGAACTTTAAAAGCATTTTTAATTTGTAACCGTTTTTTAAAATAGATTCAGTTTATTTCTGATAAGTACGTTTGACAAAAAGTTCTAGTTTGAAGGAAAATACCCAGTACCTTGGCCATTTTATTTCACACCACAGTAAAAAAATTAAATTTGATTTTATTGATGAAAAAGTTCTAAATATAATTAACTATGAAGGGTTATTTAGGATAATTATTTGTCATATATTTTTGTATTCTATGAAAAATGAAAACTATTGAAAAGTGATTAATAAATAATAGAGTCTCGCCAACCGTGACTAACCATGATGCGAATGGTTAAAAACTTGATGACGTGCAAAACTAATATCGGATTATCTTGTCAAGAGTTTTACAAAATTAAAGCCAAAAAAGACCTTCTGAAATAGTCATAGTCAATGAAAAATAAATGTAAATATTGTTCAATTTTTTTCCTCATTCAAAATGTTTCTTCATATGTTCGTAACTTATAAATATTAGCATGTAAAAAAATAAAATGCTTAAATTTATATGCCTATGTCAAATATAGTTACTCTTGGTTTATGTTCCTAACCAGTAACCACTAATTCATAGCAATGAAAATAAATAACCCTCTAAGAAACTCTAAATACCCACCAAATGTGTGTACCCCCGAATGCCCATTACGCTTGGGGACATTTCAGAAATCTTGCAAGCCTACTTATAAGTTCAAAAATGTTATCACGTATTTATAATTTAATTTTAATCCATGATTCTTAGCTTATTTTCTAATGTAATCTGTAATTATTTTCTATATTGTATTATGTATCTTTAAAATAAGAATTCTTAAAAAATATTTAAAAAAAAGCATTTTTTTAACTTAATTACTTTATTATATCTAATTTATTTTGACCAAAAAATAAACAATGTCGTTTGCTAGCTCACACGTAAAAAAAAAAAAAAAAAAAAAAAAAAAAAAAAAAAAAAAAAAACCCACCCTTTTACTACTTATTTTTTTGTTTTTTATATCGTTGCCAAGTAAATTTGAAAAGTTTTTAAATATAAAATCGTTTTGCCAACAAGATTCTCGCTGTCATTGTTTAAAATTAAAATCCTACAGTGCTTATAAAATTATTTATTCGGAATTCTACTATTCGTGAAAAAGTATTAAATGAAAGAATCCAAACGTAGATAGTATTGTTCGAAAATAAATATTTTATCTGGTTTTTGATAAGCGAATGCATGCATGATCGTGGTTTTCTAACCCTTTTTCACCACAAAACATATTTCAATTTTAAAAAAAACAACAACCCATCCTATTCTTTCCCGAAATAAATAAATCTATTCACCAACTTTCTTCCCGTTTTTGCTTCTTTTAGTTTTCATTTTATATTTGGTTGGGGTATTATCTGAATTTGTTCAAAAACTAGAAAAAGTAATGTTTCTCACATACTATAAAAATAAATGTCTATTTAATATGGAACGCATTTTTTGATTTTTTAGTTATGACAGATTTAATTATTCAGAAAATAGTTTTATGCTATGTTGTTATTTTTCTTTTATTTCTAATAGAAGAATTATGCATATGAGAACTATTTTACGCGTTATTGAATATAATAAATTTAAAAAAAATATTATTTAAAATGTATTAATGTGATATTTTTTTGTCTTCATAACAAAATTTCCATAACATTTAATTTTTCACGAATTAAATATTTCAATTATATCAATAAATAAATCAATTATTCAGAAATTTCATCACATTGTTTTTTTACTATTATATCTGTTATATCTGTACGGATATTAACGAAACATTTATATATTAACGGAACATTTCATGTGAAAACTATTTTACATTTAAATAAATACTATGAACTTCAAAAATTAACAATTTCAAAATAACCAATAACATTATCAAAATTACTGAAAAAATAGTGTTTTCTTTAAGCCTGCGTGGGAAAAATTCTATATAATTAAATCTTTAAATATAAATCTAACACAAAATATTCTATACTAATACATAAAAAAAGACCTTTAATAAAACAATATATTATAATATGATTATTAGCAGCATTTAATAGACAAATTGTTTTTAATTTGTTTAATTAAAATGAAGAGAGGCTAAAATCTCACTGCATATATATCTTTACAATGGTATCTTTGACTTTTATATATACGAGGGTTACTCTGAAATTTTTGAGATACGCGCAGACAAGAATTTACAAAATAAAAATAACGGTTTAATTTTAAAATACAACGTATTTTAACACAGAAGACGATTTTTTACGGACTTGCTTCAACTTGTTTAGCGTAGAATAAATTTTAAACAGAAGAGAAAATGGAGTTGATGCGAGACCATTTTCTTGCTATGCTTTTCTACGATTTTAAAGCAGGATTAAATCAAGAAGAATGTGTTCTACGGTTTCAATTAGCATTTGGTGATGAATCTTCAGCTTGTACTACTGTATTCAGATGGCTTAGAGAATTTAGAAGAGGTCGCAATTTTCTTCAGGATGAAGAAAACACAGGAAGGCCGCCGTCGGCAGTAATCCCGGGTAATGTGTCTGCCATACGAAAAATGTTAATGGATGATAATCGCTGTACCTATCAAATGATACATAAGGAACTTAACATTGGATTCGTAGCCATACCCAAAATCCTTCATGAAGAATTACATATGAAAAAAGTAATTTGCCGCTGGGTTCCCCATAATCTAACTGAGCACCAAAAAGAGGAGCGTGTCAGAATCAGTAAAGAAACTCTTAAATTGCTAAATGTTGGTGGCCACCGCATCATTTCTAAAACTGTCACAGGTGATGAAACGTACATACCGTTGTTTGACGTTCACACACGTCAAGAAAGCAAAGTATGGGTCTTTGAAGATGATCCCACGCCGACAATGGTGAAAAAACAATGCGCACTGAAAAAAGTGATGTATGCCGTTTTCTTCAGAAGTACGGAATTAGTCAAATTCATGAAGTTGGATGGACAGAAGACAGTAACAGCAAACTGGTATACCACTAAATGTCTTCCAGAAATTCTACAAAAACTGAATGTTAGGGGACTAATGCTTCACCATGACAATGCATCTTCACATACAGCCGGATTAACAGTTGGGTTTCTTAAACAAAAACAAATTAAAGTGATCGAATATCCGCCGTATTCACCTGATCTAGCTATGTGCGGCTTTTGGTTATTCTTTAATCTAAAAAAGAACTTACGTGGTCGTCGTTTTCATTCAGAAGAAGAGGTTAATGTGGCTATAAATGCATTTTTTTCATCTATTCCAAGAAATGAATGGCTTGAAGCGTTTAATCTGTGGAAAATTCGTCTACAAAAGTGCATTGATGCTGTAGGTGATTACTTTGAACACACCTAAAATTTTGTAAGTATAACTTTAAAAACTTAGATGTATCTCAAAGATTTCAGAGTGACCCTCGTATATATAGTGGGCGGTGGTGGCCTGGTTGGTTAGGGGGTCGTTCTCGTTACCAAAAGGTGGTGAGTTCGAATCCCGGCTTATCCGAAGATCCCTCGTGTTCACTAATGACGACTGGAGCACGTAAAATCTGCCGTGTCGCAATGTCCTCCATGTACCCATTGTAAATTAATGCCTCTGGGGGTGGTTGAAGCCAGGCTTTGGGTCTACACTGGTTTCATTCTCTATATTGGAAGATTCAGATGGTGCTGCCATCTATGAGCCAAAAGTCGTACTTCCACCTTCGTAAGAGGGTACTGTATTCAAAAACGGAAGACGCTCTCTCTCTCTCTGACTTCATTCGCCTAGTCTCGGAGGGGCGGGCTTGGCATTGCAAATTGTCATCAGAAACAACTACAACATATATATATATATATATATATATTTTAAACTTACTACAATTTTTTTCCAATGTCACACACCGACACTCTTTCCTAATTCTTTTCTTCTCAACGACACTAGATGGTAATGAATTTAACTGTTTATTTTTTATTCTTAATTTTTAAAGATCAATCGCAAGTTTTTTTTTTTTTTTTTCAAAGCAGTGAATAGATGTCAATGGATTAATATTATAAGCTAAAAAATAACTCAATATTTTATGCTTTGGAATTATTATGATAGCTTAGAAAAATCAATGTAAGGTTTTTACATTTACATCATTTGATTTTAATTAAAAAATAAAATACTAATCAGTTTGTCTAATATCAATAAAAAATCCATGTTTTAATTGAATAATTAATAAAATTAATCATATTCAGCTACTATCACCACAAATTATTAAAAGAGTCATCTGTAAAAAAGAAATATCGAATGATTTCTGCTTTCATGAAATTTATTATACTTAAAAACTCTGATATAAGTTTAGTGTCTCTAATAAATTATACAATGAACTATATCTATTAAATTCATCAGAATGTGATAAATATTTTATTCACAGTGAACTGAGTTTAATATTCTTTTGTTGTTAATCGATTTGATAATTTCGAATTACCCGTTTTACTTCATAATATTTAAAACATATATTTCAGCCTCTACCTAAACATTAAAAAATCAAACTGCTTCGAGGTTAATAATAATGAACTTTCTAGATAAAAGTTGTTTCTTTGTACTTCTTTGCAAAGAAAGATTGCAAAAAAGCTTTGCATTATGTTATCTTTCTTTGCAAACGGAATTGTGCTTTTGTCACTGATATAATCTTCCTTTGTTGTGGGATGCCTTAAAATAGCGCTGCAAATATTTCTGAAATTCTTTTCATGCAAATTTACTTTCCCATTTATTTAAATATAAATTTGAAAAATGCTTTGTAAAATCTTAGAATAAACTATATTTAAATTTTATTTTTAGAAAAAAAGAAAAGAAAAAATTGTCGGGGAAAAAATCTTTCTTTTCTTAAAATTATTTAAATGTAAGCAAATAATTCATGATTAATCTTTACAACTTGGTCAATGGATAGTTTAAAACTTTTCTTAGAAAAATTGGTTACTTCACAATTGGGAAATTTAAAAATTTTTAATAAGAAATTTTTGAGAAAAGTATTTACACAGGTAAAGAAATTTACCATGTTTTTACTAAATATTATAATTTTTATTAGATATAATTAATAAAATTCTTTAAGCGTTGTAGAAAAATTCCTTTTATATTTAAAGCTAAAAAATTGTTTGCATTTTTCATTAAATTTAACAATTTATAGTTTTGAAAATTAATTTGAAATGAAATGTATATTTTTAATTTGGCAGAAATATTTCCTTTTGTTGGAATCCACATTGTTCGAAAATTTAGTGTCTAAAGTTTTTAAAATTTTGTGGAACAAAACAAAAGAAACTGTTCTTACGTGATCAACTTTCTATTCATGAATTGTTATAAGAAAATCATTTGAATAATTTGTAGAGTTGATTGTAATTTAGAACAGTCACTTCACAGAGAGAGAGATCTTTCAGTAAACTTGGCATTGTTTTTGCTTTAGGGGAAAAAATTAAACATTAAACCACAGAATACTTGTTAATTCTTGGACATAAAACATCAATACACTTGGAAAAACTTGCAATTATTCATAAGTTCTATAACTGAAAACAAGTTTGTCCTTGACTCTGTTCTAACTCTGATTTCATGTTGGCCGGTATTTTTGGATAAAACTATATCAAACGATGACAACTAATATCTATTTGGCAATATATTATGAAAAAATGTTAACAACTATGCAGAATATTTGTCAAAAGGATTTTTACGTTCATGAAAAATAATTTTATCTGATTTATGCGATTACAATGAAATAGCTTTTCATTTCTTTCAAACTAAACAAATAAAAACAGACTAGTGCTAAAACTTTAACTGTAATAATTTTAATCCTTAAAAAAAAAGAAAAAAAAACTTTCCATTTTCTGCTGAAGAAAAGCAAATTATTTTTCCTCAAGACAACATAAAAGGAGGGAGCTTATATTTAACACATGCCGTTAAGTTTGGAAAATTTTTTTTATAAAAATATAGAACTATAAAAAAAATATCCTTAGTATGCACCCATACTAAGCTACAAAAAGTTTTTTATTGGCTTTCACGTGCAAGTTCCAGGTTATTGAAAAATATTTCTTTTCTGTACAAAATATTAGTTTAAAAAACTATTATTTTATATAGAAAAAAAATATTTTTTAACAGAATTTTATGATAAATTTAAATTTTGTAACATTTTTATACAAAATATATACATGATAAGTTTTATTTGTTTCCCCTCTAATGGTTGCACTATGTGACTAACCCTTCGCCTTAACAAGGCCGGAAACTGATACTCATTTATCGTTTCCCAGTGGTGTTCCAGCTTTCCAGTGGATCTGTGAACTAAGCTACGAAGGCGATTAGCATTACTCTAGTTACACCACTGTAAACCTGTTTATAGAGTGGGCCACATTCCTTCATCTTAGAAGAAAGGACAAAAGAAACGCTAATGTCCCAAACCAGAATTTGAATTCGGGACCAACAGCTTAGGAGTCAGGAATAGCCAACTAATCTGCCATCGGTCGACATGATTATTAATAGTTCATAGCAATACTTTAATAATTCTGTTTTATATGCATTAAAAAGCAAAACTTTTGTAATTTTTAAAAATTTTTAAATTAATTATGCACATTGCTGACCATCCTAATTGCAACACCAAGAAAGACAGAAGATATCACAGCAAAATTTGTTTTTTAGATAACATCTGGACCAAGTATCAAATGATTGAATTTATAGAATTCTTTGAAGTGCTGTTCCCGCCAAAATCAGTAGCCAGAGTTGCCACCATTGTTGGAGATCATCGCTGCCACACACCTCGGCATTGATTCAAAGATACTTTGGACGTTTTGTTGAGGTACAGCAGACCAAACAGTTTCCACGCGTTATCAAAGATGAGCTGGGGATATAAACTAGGTCAATCGTTGACAACTATAATCCACATATTTTCTAGCCGCGAAAACTCCTGAATTGGTCAGCGAAGCAATTCAATCTGCCGATTGGCAAAGAGCCCTTGGAGTGCCATGTGTGGTCGTGCATTATCCTGTTGAAATATGGCTGTGGGCAAGCCATGAAAGTAAAGAAGAACAACTGATTCCAACACCTTGGAGGTGTAGCGCTGTCTGTTTAAAGAACCTGCAATGCATACTAGAGGAGTGCGAGAGTGATTTCCAAGAACAGCCCATACCATAATAACCAGTGCAGGACCAGTGTGGTGGTACATAAGCGGTGCTGTTCAACATCTTCCCTCCACGGTGTCTCCAGACTTGAATGCGACCATCGTGGTGTTGCAGACAGAAACGTGACACGTAAGTAAAGTTCATTCCATTCTTCCGTCCACATCCTTCTTTCATCGCACCATTAGTGACGGAGACGTCTGTGATTCTGCGTCAAGGGTAGACGAAGCAATGGACGTCTTCCCGACGGACCACTCTGCGTAAACAGTGTCGAATGGTACCCGCAGACACTGGATGATGCGTTACAGACTGAATATCTTGTGCAATGGTTCGTGATATGGCTGAGCGATCCATCTCTGTCATGCGCACAATTTGCCTGTCATCAAGTAAAATGGTGAACTGAGGTGGATACGTTCGATCACATCGGCCCGCCGTACCCTCCAGCAACCAATGGTCACATATCCACATTACAATTGCTTGGCTTAGTATAACACGACTACCGATTTCCCTGAAAGATAATCCACAATCTCAGTAGGCCACTATCCTTTCTTTGTCGAACTCGGATATTTCATCAAAAAATGATCATTGTTTTCGAGGGATAATTGATGGTTTAAAAAAAAAACACACACACACATACTCACACACACACACACACACACACAAGAAAAGCACAGTTGCCGAACTTGAAATCGTCGATATCACCAAGCTTTAAAAAGCACTTTGAGGTGGCGCCACAGGCGCGCGTGATTTTCAGCTGCATTGAAATTCTAATCACTAGCAAATTTCACCTGCGATAATGAATGTTGTTCATTTCATGTTATTTGCATGCTTCCTTCAGGGAGTTGAATTTACGGTGACAAGCAGTGTATATATGTTTCAATAGCAAATATCAAAGGTACCTAGAAAAAAGAGATTCAATCTCATATTAAGGAATAATGATGCCAACTCCTGTTTCACAAATTACAAATGCTGTATCATGCTAGAAAAATTACATTTTTGTAACAAGATTTGCTTTTCATGTCACTAAAAAAAGTAAAAATTACTTTTGGTAGAATATCGACAATTGGGTTACTTTTATATCTATACATATCTTGTATATACATCTTCATTACACATTTCTGGATTTTAAAATGAAAATAATGAAAATTTAAAAGCTTATTTTAATAATCTTTGTTTTTAAAAAAAATAAAAAATAAAAGCATCGTAATATCAACACAAATCGAAAATAAACATCTTCGAACATCATATTTTTATAGAACTCAATTTTAATAGAATACACCATATCCAATGATTTTAAAATATATTTTGCAAACGCTTGAGCTTAAAGTAAAAGTTTTAATCTTTCATGTTGTTATTTTGAATATCCATCTTATTTTATTTATTGGAATATTCTTAAGGTTATTTCTTATTAGTTTGAGATTTATGTGTTAAAATCATTTTTGTTTCCAAAAATGAAAAAAATTGTAAAGTAGATGTGTCTATTCAATGATTTGGTATGGAAATATTTTTCTTAAATTTTTTACACCAAAAATGATTACTTGTAAAATGAAATTTTGAAATAATATTTCAAGAATGTACATAGATTTTTAAAATTATGTACTGAAAATAATTTTGATACTGCATTAATTTGATAAACAAATTGTACAGTTTTAATTGACATTACCATGACATTAGTGTATGGGTAATTTTATTAAGTTTATGTTTCCGACTAAAAAGCCATTTAACATGGCTAAACTTTTCGTTGTTTCATATTACAATCAATTTACCTTTACGTCATGCCACATTAATAACGAAGGAACATTAGATCTTTAGGAGCTTTCAATATTCATAGTTGCTCACATAATATTTTTCGTCTGTGTCGGGTATAGAACTCCCGGTCACCAGAATAACTGAGAGTGCTTTTCCCATCAGGTTATCACTCTTTCAATAGCATTTTAAAATAAAATCTTTAATTATTGCGCGATACTTAGACCTCAAAAAGCAAGATCCATTGTTTACCATCTTTGTATGTATTACTTTAAAAATAAACATGTTTTCCAATCAAAAATGCTTACAATAATGACATTATGTATGCTAAGTTTCATAACAAGGTTTACATTAACATTTTGAAAATGGAGAATTCCGTTTATTTCTAAATAATTAATTTATAAATAAAATAAGACTTTATGATAATCAACTAAAATTAAAACCTACAAATTCTCCTTTATTCATTGGTTTCATTTTAAAATATATTTATTAAATTCATAAATAACACATATTTGGACTCTCCGTTACCTAGTGACCTACGACAGTGCCCTACAGAGTGGAAGACCTTGTGTTCGATCTCAGTCACTGTACTCGGTGGAATGAATGTTGTGCTTCCGGCTTCCCCATACATGTCTGTCTGGGTAGGTGCTTGGGAGTTTTCCGGCTTTTTTTCTTTATAGAATATGAATAAGGTGCATTCTCTACAAAAAATCCGCACGAAAGCCAATTTAAACAATTGATACTAAAAGGTATTACAATAATTTTGCTTTATCCAATGGAAGTATATATATATATATATATATAGAATACCAATATAATTTTGCAATAGTGGTGTCAAAATAATAAAATATTTTTTAATACATTTTTTGTAAAATTACGAATAATCATCACTGTTCGAAAGCTTGTTACAGAAAATATAAAATTGTTCACTTTAAACAAATATGGTTATTTTAAATGCAATCGTTTTCAAAGAATACATTAATTAAACCAGTGATTCTTAACATTTTTTTAACCATAAAGTGGTTGTTACTTTTGTTTTTTTTCTTACAGTTGAGATCATATGTACGTCACTTAATTTTACTTATAATAGGTCTGTGAGTGAAACAAATAATCGTTTTCACCCATAATGTTGAATATACAGTTTTGTCCACCCACCCAAAACAAGTCAATGTGCCAGTGGGATGAGCTCTTCAGTGAGCAGTTGGAAAGAAAATGTTGGCCAATATCTTAGTGGGATGGGTTATTTTATATATTATTGGAGATTGGTCTCTCTTGATAACGCTATTCAAAAATAAATACTTATTAATCATTCAGTAAAGATAAATTTATTACATATAGCATGTAAAGCACATTCAATATTAATATTTTATTGTTTATGCAAGCAATTAATAAATCATAACATCCACCTTATGGTTAGTTTACATAAAAAAAGCAACTCGCAACTCTTTTTTTTTTTTTTTTTTTTTTTTTTTTTTTTTTTTTTTTAGCAGCAGCAACCTAATTATCTGAAAAATTGGGCGTCACACAGTGAAAAAGATAAGTTTAGAAGTTGCTTACCTACACTGTGTAAAACAATTTATACTGATAATTTTGAATATAAAATGAAAAACATGAAATGTTATACAAAAGCAACAGTACGCTTTTGAAGGGACTCATTACAATATAATAATAATTATACTTTTCAACAAGAAATTCCAGAGAGAGAGCTTGATGTTTTTTATCATTTATATTGAGTCGTAAAAATGGAAATGCTACTCTTATATCGTTTTGTATTTTAACAGTCTAGATCTTTTTTTCCCTTTTTATTTTTGTTGACATTAAAAATCCGATTTCACACCAATAAGATACAGAGAATTGTAATCGATATACTGGGGGAACACTTGACATTTCTTTACCTGGCCCTTTATGAAAGGTCACACTGATCGTAGATAAAAACAGTTTTTAACTGTAAAAATAGGGTATTTAACTGTAAAAACAAGTTTTCTTTTACAGTGCATTTTTCCTTGATTTAAACAAACTTTACTCTAATAAAAAAAGCATAATAATGTTTACTATATATATTTTTAAAATTTGGTGGCACACAAAAGTGCCGCGACACAATGGTTGAGAATCACTGAGTTGAGCATGCAAAAGATCTTCGTTCTAAATTCAATCTCAACTGAATTCTTAAGGCAAACAAATCATTGAGCAATTGAAAATCTGTATTTTGTAATAGTTATATTAGTTTGGGGAAAAAGTAATCCATTATTTTTTCAGTAGACTTCTGTAGTGATCGATATCTCGGGAGGTATCTATCAAACAATTTCAGATTTATGCTCGTTGGAAAGCTGACATTTGACACTAAAATATCCTTTTGCGGTTTTTTGTTTGATTGATTCAGTTACGAGTACAAGGTTTTAAAAATGGAAGACAACAAACAGAAAACTCGATACATTTTCGTTTTTCTCTTGTAACGGCAAAAATATAGCCGGGTGGCTAAAATTGTGAAAAGTGTTTATCGTCCTATATAAGACTGTAACAACCAGTTACGTACAATTTTTGTTTCGTCGATTCCGTTCGGATATTTTTGATGTTAGAGATGCACCTCGCATGTGGATACAGCATCGTCGAAAATGTCTATAAAATATCAAAAATGATCGAAGTGAACCGCATGTCAGCAGTCGTAACGCGCAAAACCTAAAAATCTACATGAAAGCTGTTTTAATCCTTTTTACAAAGCGAATCCAAAAGAAGTTACATAAAGTTCACGTAAAAATAATGGATTTCTTTTTCTCCAACCTAATATAACTATTACAAAATACAGATTTTCAATTGCTCAATGATTTGTTTGCCTTAAGAATTCAGTTGAGATTGAATTTAGAACGAAGATCTTTTGCATAAATAAATATAACTTCAAATACGAAATGAGCTTAAAAATTATAAAAATTCAAACCATAAAAATGTTCATGTAAATAGTTTCTACGATTAGACATTATATTTCATACTATTTAAATAATTTTTTAACTATAGTTAGTCCTAAAATTGTAAATTAATGTCTTTATTGATTATATTTAAAGTTTTTAATAAGCATAACAACCAATTCTGGTTCACATTTTTATTTTCAAGCGACAATTTTAAATATTATAAAAAAAGAAAATTTTTTAATTTAAAATTAGGTAAGCAATTACGTTTTAGGCAAATAATTAAGGCAATATCTTGTTCGTGAAAAAATTTACTTCGAAGTGGGGGGTTTAATTTTTGACAAGCAATGGAAAAATAAACCTTAAAAATTGCTCCTGTCGACATTTTTTGTGACACTGCAAAAACTTTTAACGAAGGCACTTTAACTTTTTTTTCTCGACAGTTAAGAGAGTTATTAACGAAATTAATTATTTGAGTGCTTTTTCCCCTGACTTTTTGAAGGGTAAATCAAAATTTAAAAAGCATTGCTTTACCTTGTCAAGTGAAAAATTGTCCATGAAAGAGAATAGACTATAAAACTATCTCTCATAGTTTGAAAACTAAGTAAAGATTAAAGTAATTTTCTGTCTCGTATTTTATATTCGTTTTAATTTTGAAATCTAAACTATAAAAATTTAAAATTTAGTTTCAAATATTATAATGTAAAGATTTAATATCAAATGAAGCAAATTTGGTTATAGTCAACTACGAATTGCTCAAAGAGAAATGTATGTATCAGATAAAATATAGTTCTTTATATATGTAACGTATTTAAAAATATTTCTGTTTTTGTATTTTGAAAATTTTATTTTCTATAAAGTAAGTTGTATTTGAAAGATATGAGAGGGAACTACTTTGATATACCCCCAAATCGGAAATTTAACGGCATTTTATTCTCGCATAGCAAAATGCCTGTTTTTGGCGCCTTTTTTTCTCGTCAAGATGAATTCTCGGAAAATACAAATAATTAATAACAAAAAAAATTTAAAACAAAAAAAATGAAAAAATGGTACAAAATACAAGAAAATACTAAATTTGACAATAGCAAAAACCTAAAAGCTGAAAAAACCTAAATTGGCAACACCAAAATTAGAAACAGCAACCCTAAAAAGTCTGTAGCGAGTGCCAGATTTGGCGCTTAATTTTTGGGGGGAGTATATCGTTCCTATGAGAGTATTTTTAAATAAACAAACTTCTAAAATTTATTTTGATTCAATTTATTAAAATCTAATAATAAAAACTACAAATTATGCAATCCATTTCAATATTGTTTGCTTTTAGTAATCATTTCACTTTAAATGCTGATTATGATCTTGAAGTTTTCATCTGATCCAACGATCTTCTTTCCTTATCATCAAGTCTGTTTGCAGGAACTGTACTTCTAGACGAATCGTTGTTTCACGTATCGGAACCATATAGCAAAACTAGACAACCACCATGAATCCAAAAATGTCTAAAAAATCAAAAAACAGTT
>JAPDSC010063693.1:45365-60964 GCA_026290005.1 Latrodectus geometricus | reverse complement strand
AAAAACAAAAAAAATCGGAATTTAGGAAGTAGAAAATTTACAGTAGGAATTATTTTTATTATGGATGCAAAAGTTATAGAATAGTATTTTTATTTAAATCTTTCACTGAGGGCAATATGAATTATGTTTCTACTTAAATACACACTTTTGGATGATTAAAGGAGTTTTAAGGAGATTTGAGAGGACTAGTATGTCATTTCCTCCGCCTTCCAATCTGGTGACATCATGATAGCATTATTCTAAATAAAACTAGATTAGAAATTTCAGTCACACTTGCGGGCAATTTTTGTACGAAAAGGGTACATTTTTTCTACCTAAACACGTCATTAAAAAGTGAAAAGATTGTGGTGGTTTTCTCTTCAAGAATTCCTAACTGTTAGTTAAACCTAATATCCTATCCATTATTTGTGTTAAGATTATGTGGCATTTAAGTCTTTCATTAATGAACCCAATTTGTCATGTCCGAGAGCTGTTTTCATGAACATGGCATGTAATTAATCAGCTTCAAGGGTGTTAAGAATATTAACCAAAGAAGCTTAAGAACAACCAATCAGGGCAGCTGTATTTTACATAGTAAAATTCTGTCTTTTCAACATGAATATGCGCAGTCTAAATTAAAGCGCGTCGTATCAAAAAAATAAATAAATAATATTATTAGTAAGATTTCACAAAAATATAAATAAAATACGTTAAAGAACATTCGCCTTTCTTTCTTTCTTTCTTTCTTTCTTTTTTTTTTTTTTTTGGTAAAGGTAGCCGCGTTTATTTGTGCTATTTTATATATATTACACAATGAGAACGAAACTTATTCGTATTCATAAAATTTTCTACTACAACTGTTATCTTTTTCATATATTCTTATAACATCGTTCTGCGATAAGCCGCCGAACCTATCTAGTGGTTAGCGTAACTGACTACGGATGGGGAGTTCCTGGGTTCGAATCCCGGCTCGGGCAGGGATGTACTTTCTCTCTCTCTCTCTCTGTGTATCTTGTCCTTTTTTCAGGTGATGGATGAATGTGGCTCGCCCTATAAACGGTTTTGTGGTGGTGTGGCGTGGGTGATGCTACTCGTACCTCCGTGACTTGGTTCATAGGTGCCCACCGCGTAACAATAAAATGAGTGACAGTTTCCGGCCTTGTTGTGGCAAATGGGCTAATGTACTTACTTGCTCAAGGATGCCCGCCATTATGGAAAAAAAATCTTTCTGAATGAAAAAAAATAAAGTAAGAAATGCTGAGCTATTGGGAAATTATCTTTTCCATACTTCTAATAATGTTTCATAAATTTCAATAACTTTTTATATTATTAAGTTTGTTACTATGCTCACATGTTATGTATTACAATACTATCACCTAAAATAACAAAATTAAGCTTAATTTCCATGACTTATTTGTCCCTGAATCTTAAAAAAAAATGAAAGTTTTTTTCTTTAAAGTATTTTGATGTGAAATAAATTCAAATGTGTGTTAAAGAAGTACATAAATTAATCAGTATTTAATCTACAAATGCATTATAGAATGAAACTTATAAATACAAAAAATACGAAATAATTAAATTAAAATTAAAAGAAAGGAAATAAATTTAAACTAACGATATTTAATTATTGAAAGTAATATTTAAAATTTGATTTATATCGATAAAGATAAAAATACTGAGATTTTAATTAAATTGAAAAATATAATTTACAGATATCTGTGTAAAAGATATTTCCTGACAAAAACTATGTATTAAAAAGAATTTTATTAGAAATTGTTTGTTGAAGGCTGATTTTCGATCTCGCTAGAGTTTTTAGAGGAATTCAGAAATGTATTTGATTGAGGGGGTAAAAAATTCAAAGTAAAAATAACTCACACAAACTTAGACAATATACGATTATCGATAATCCTTAAGAATTATTTTTTGTTAACTCACACAATAAAAATATAATCATGATTATATATTGTTCTTAGTTAATAAACCTGCATACCACGGAGTAAATGTGAATAAACTTAATATATAGTATAAAACTTCAAAACTGTGTGCCAAAAGATTATTTTAAGTTAAAAATATTTTCTTATGCATTTATTTTTGGTATTTGTATAAAATACGAACGATGAGGAAAATTGGCCCAAATTCCGCCAAATTGGCACCAAATAATTTCATATTATTTCCCAACCCATATTTAATGTGAATTAAAACAAAATTTTAATTTTATTTAAAAATAGGTGAAAATTTTTTAACATACAATTACAAAAAATTGTGGTATACTTTATTTTCAAAAATCACTAACAGAAAAGTACTCTAAATTTATTATTTTGACACAACTAAAATCACTATTTAAATGGAAAACCTAAAATTTGTAACAATTTATTTGCAAAAAAATAATAAATATGAAAGTATATAAATATTTTATATGTATTATTTTACAACAAAAAGAGCTAATTAAATGAAGAACTTAAAATGTGATAATAAATAATCACACATTCACTATAAGGATTAAAGGTAAATAATCAGTATAGAGTTATAAATAATATTTTATTGATAGCGATTGTATTAATTCAATAATTTTTTTGTTGTTAGCGATCGTGTTATTAGACGCCATTTTATTCCTGATCAACGGTGTTTTACACGTAAAACTTATTTTTATATGAAATTAATCGTACGTATTCATTTTTAGAAGGAAAAAATTTTTTTCTCCTTAATACATTTTTATTAAAGTGCTTTAGCAGCTATTTTTTGTATTTTTGCTCTACATATTTTCTTATATATATATAGATTTAACATAGTACTTAAAATGTATGCAGAATTTATGTCTTACATAACTAAGGTATTAATACAAATCAAACATAAATCTATTTAAGTTCTTATAGTCAAAATATAGATATAAATACATATAAATTGTATATGAGTACAATAGAATCTCGATCTCAAGGTTTTTTATGCTTCTCAATATTTTTTTAACTGCAGAGACATTAAAAATTGCAAGGTATATATATGGAAATTATAATTTTTTTACATATTGTAAAATTGAACTTACAGAAGTTCGAGTTATTGAGGTTCAATGCCTTAGAATATTAGTAAATGATCAATTTCTCTCATTCACATACTGCATACACATTTATATAAAATAAAATATGTGAGAAAATTCCAATTTAACGCCTTTTGGATTTGTGTGAAGTCATTGAAGATTGAATAGTAATTGCATAATTAATCCTCGGATCCTTAATTATCATTTTTAATCTTCCATGTAAAGGTAAAGAAAATTTTCTAAACTTAAGTTTCGATGATTCAGTTTTACAAATATATTAATTTACCCAATTTTCGAAAGAACTGTAGACGTGAAATCTTACTCACGATTTACCACAATAAATGAGGCATATATCTGGTTTCCGAAATTTTGTGTTCCACAAACACAAAAAGAATACGAGCTTTCTGATTGACCTCCTTCATTGAATGCGATCAAAGTTCCTCGAACTTTGTTCGTAAGACGGATTACCTATTCAAGAAATGCAAATATATCTCTCCCATAACTCCTTGCGGCATTTAAGACACCCCACTTGACCTCTATCGACGGAAATTTATGCTCACGTGACCCGGCTTGCTCGCCCAGAATCCAATACTTCCTTCGGTAGCCTGTCTTCTTTCATCAGGATTGAGGAGTGCTCTCCTTGGGCAACGTGACGTCACAGCCATTTTCAATTACCATCAAAGAGTGGGAGGAAGGGGTGGGAACGATTCGATTTTAAAGTTGAATGCTGGGATGTCATACATAGCATAATAGGGAGAACTAATGGCTTTTATCTTTTAAGTTTTCTGCGATTCTCACACAAATGTTATATATATTTCTTGCTTAATTGGAATATTTCATACCATACAAATATGGTATATTCGTTGTTGTTATGTACATATTCGTTGATAAAATTTCGATTATTGGTTAACCAGGTATTGCACCTAATCATACGAATTACGTTATTAAGTGTGATACGTGAGTAATTTACCTTACGGCTGAACTAAGGGGTGATACTTTAGACCACATTTTGGTCTAGAAGTATCTCAATTTGTGAAAATTTGATGTGATATTCGTATAGTTTATCTTATGGCTGAATTAAGGGCTGATACTTTAGACCATATTTTGGTTACAGGTATCTCAGTTTGTGAAAATTTGTTGTGAAGTTTGTGTAATTTGTCTGATGACTGAACTAGAGGCTGATACTTTAGACCACATTTTGGTCTAGAGGTATCTCAATTTATGAAAATTTCGTTTGATATTTGTGTCATTTATCTTATAGCTGAACTAAGGACTAATACTATAAACCATAATTTATTCTAGCGGTACCTTAATTTGTGAAAATCTGATGTGATGTTTGTGTAATGTGTCTTATGATTAAACAAAGGGTTGATAATTTAGGCAACATTTTGATCTTGGGGTTACTCAACTTGTGAAAAGTACCCTGATTTAAGTTAGGCTGCTTGGAATTTTATTCCGTGCATTATAGATGATAAATTTTTGACGCTGTGAAACATTTATAGCATTATTTACAGAATTTACTTTCATATGAGGTCCTGGTTGGTTATTGCTATCATTCTTTTATCTGAAAATAGTAAATTTGAGTCCCGACCTAACCAAAGATACGTCCTATTTGCTAACGGAAACTAGGGTACGTTAAAAGGGTCGTGGTTGCAATGTTCTTCATGTGTAATGCTACCTCTGCGTATAGCAAGCTAAGTATTTATTAAAGGTCTTCTGATTGCTCCCTGCTTCTAAATTACAGAGTCTCACCGAACTGCTTTCATCTAGCGGATAGAGCACAACTCAGGGCTAGGTACAGGGAAGCATGCTGGAACAACAGTCTTCATATTACTTACTATTCAATAAAATGGGAAGAGAGAGCCATATACAAAGATAAACTTTAAAACTGTATTTCCATCGATTCCAAAAGCTATTCCTTTTTATAGAATTCATGGAATAATTTTATTGGAAATGTATTTTAGAGAGTGTAAAAAAGACATGGAGAATTCGTCTACATAACCTTCATATAATAATGCTATGGGATCCATTTAAGTAATAATAATGCAAAGTGATCCATTTTGCAAAGAAAACCTATATTATTATTAGCCCTGATTACCAATTCATTTTTATAGAATTCACATGACAATTTTTTATTACATACGTATTTTCTTCGGCTTCTTCTTCTTCCTCTTCTTCTTCTTTTTTTTTTTTTTTTTTTTTTTTTTTTTTTTAAATGTTGTGTAACATTTAGAAAATTCCTCCACAAGAATCTTCCCATTACCGTTCAATAATAAAATGTGAACAGACCCACATACAAAGAAAAACTTTTCAAACCCTTATTGTTATCAGTATTTACACCGAATTCTTTTTTGTGGAATTCACGGAACAATTTCATTGTATTCCCTCTTCGCTCTTTTCCGTGTACCTCTATAAGAAAATTCGAGTTCTGCATTCGGATAAAAACTAATTAAAATATATGTCCTTTGATTTATTTTATAATTCGATTTAAACTAATTTACAGAAAAGTACAAAACATCTTTTGCTAAAGATGAGGTAGTTACGTAACATTTGCATTATTTTCTATCTGTTCATAGTCTAGTTTAAATAATTTAAATGATGCCATTAACGTTTTAAATTCAATCAAAGTCAGTCAATTATGGTTTTTTCATTTTAACAGATATTATATGTTCACACACACATTGATTTAGCTTAATATACTGTAAATAAATCGTATTTTAATATTTTATTAATTGATTAATTCATCAAATTTCTTCAATTAATTCTGTCTAATAAATTTAAAATTACGTCAAAGATAAAAAATTTCTTTATATCGTTATCAAAATGTCAGTTTTTGTTATATTTCATACATACACACAGACAAAAAAATTATTGAAATATATGAATTGGTTATTTTAATTATAAAACATTTCGTTATTATAAATCTTAACAGAAAATTATTCGGTTAAATTAATGCTATAAGTATAGTAATTCACATCAATTGTATGTAAAATATTTAAATAATGCTGCTTTAGAAAACAGCAGCATTTTTCACCTCTATTAGTAACATTTATATTTTTTAGATTTGTCATTGCTCTAGTCAGTTTCAAATTAAAGTGTCTATTTCTTTAGGTACCTATTTTTAACATTTTCATCTGTTTTCTTTTACAAAACGTCAGAGTTTTTTTCATGCATTAAAATTGCAATTGTGATTTTTTTTTACCCAGTTTGAATTCGTGTTAATGTAATAGTAATTTCATATGAAACTGTCCGTATAGATATAAATTATTTATTCTATGGTTAAATATAACCTTATGCTATCAAGTGGTTCTCATTTCTTTTACAAACTCAGAATTATTGGGTAAAAATCTACATTTGATTAGTTTCAACAGTGTTTATATATATTACATATATGTGAGTATGCACTTGTTGGAATAAGGTACTTGCTTTTTATATTTATTTATTAATCTTCGAATGATATTAATAATTAATATATTGTTCTTACTGCATTTTTTTATTGGAAACATTTCGCACATTTCCTTTATTTTTTTCAATCTAACGACAAAGCGAGCAACTTGAAAAAAATTTACCTTTTTATGAGCACATAAATATAAAAATTCCTTTATAATCGATATAAAACTCCTATCTTGATATCCGAAAGTTATTTCCTCGTCCACGGGACCAGCAAGTGAGCGTTTTAAATTTTTGTCTTATGAAAGAAATGCGTAAAATAAATAAAAGGCAGAAGAATTTCCTCTGCACTGAAGTGAAAAAAGATACGAAACAGAAGTAAATAAATAACTCAACTTCCAAACGAAAACAATGAAAGCTCCAACATCAACAGGAAATGTCGAAGAGAAGGAATCTTCCATTCCCTTATCCTTTTTCCGGAGTACGGCGGACGCGGAGGTTTTTTCTTCCACTCCAACAAAAAATGTAATAAATAGAAAAATGAATATTTTAACTTTCAAAAACATCTGCAGAGAAATATTTTACAAAGTGTATAAATATTAAACTCTTAAGAGTTTAGGTTAACGCCTTTGAGATGTAAATCTGTGTTTTTTATTCTTGACTGACACCTGCGTTTTCAACAGAATAAATTGAAATGAGATAATTTTGCGTAGGTTCTATATGAGTATTACTCGTTATTTTAATTTAAGAGTTCTTCATCGACAGGAAACTGTCACATTTTTTATTGATCTGGATATCATTATTTTAAGAAACGGCTAAGTAAATGAGATCCATAGTGAGGTGGGACTTTTCCTTTAAAACATCCACGCCACACCAACGGAGAACTGACTTGTTTTTCTCTGAATGGTAATTTTTGCATACAAGAGCTAATTAGACCGGGTTTTATAGTTTAAAGGGATTTTAAATCATTACAAACATCCATGCGTGAGGATGGGATCGAACTTAAAACCCCAGTACGATTCAATTATTTACATTTAATGGCCTTTAAATACCATACTTTTATATAAATTCATGTTTTTTATCTATATTGTTACTTTTTCACAATAAAAAATATTTTCTGTGTCATAATAGTTGCAGTAGATGTATTATATTTTCTCCATAATAATATACTCAAAAGAAAACAAGCATACAATGTAACATTTGTTATGAAAAATAGCTTACGTTAAATAATAAATTAAAAATATTGATGAATTTTTAACCGTTTAATGATTCTCAAATAATTAATAATACAAAATATATATCTTTCAAATTTTTTCCATGATCTACGTATTCACATGGCCAGTTTTGCTTTTTCAAAGCATTCATTGTTAAGATACGTGCCACTTTGACATTATTTTTAGAAACTTCTATTCAAATTCTTGATTCTCATTCTTTTGCGTTAAAAAGTTTTTCCAGTTAAAGTGATTTCGCCTTTTTTGCCACGTATTTTTTCCTTCTGTATATGAATAACAGAACAATCGCTATACTATAGTGATTTTAATTATTTTTAATTTTCCCCGATCATGCATTGATATTCAGCTGAAACGAAGCAATTGATTTTGATCAGTAGATGAAATTAGGAAAAAAATGGCTGTCTCAAAATAACTTAAAAATTGAAAAAATTAGGTCATAATAAATGATGGCTGCAATCTGTCATTCATTTTAGTTGAAGCTCCTTTGTAATTTTGACTTATAACTTATACCAGCATTTCCCAATTATTCCTATTTAAATATTTATTTACTTTTATTGTTATTTAGGAGAAATATATCAAAGTTTAATTTTTAGCTTAAAATTTCTACAAAATACCAGAACAAGGAAATGTTTTGTGTTCTCAAAACATAATAGTGCTGTAACCTACTTATAAAACTTTAATTTCAATTAAACTATTATTATTCACAATATATCCAAATGATGATGTGTTCACTATATCTAGGTGATTAAGTTTTCATCTCATTCGGTAGATCTTATTTTAAATCTCAATGATGTACCATTATTGTTGATAAATCAAATTACGATTACTCGAGGTCGAGCTTCTGTACGCTAATTTAAAATAAATTTCGTAAAATATTCACATTATTTTTACATAAATTACTTATATTTAATTTCATTTTATTTCACTGAAAATTGTTTTGTAGATTACTTCAATATTCTGAAAAATTATATTTTCTGTTCTCTATCAAAAATGTTTGTTCTCTCTACATCTACACTACATATTTATATTTTCCTTCATAATATTGGATTATTTCATCAAAATCATCCGGTTGATTTTATATTCCCTTGATAAATATGCCACTACATATGCATTTTTGATTCCCCTTAGACTTTCATATATTTCATGCTGTCTACATTAAATAGTCAGCTTATACAATCCAATCCTATTTCTAGATCTTAATTGGTGATAAAATTTTTGACTTAAATTAAAATTTAAATTTTTAATTAATTAAAATGTTTGACTGTATCAATTTCCTTATTTTATTTGGAAGAAAAAGACTTTTTTTGGCATAAGAATGTAAACTAATCGAACATAGGCTAAAAACATAGGCTGAATTCAGCTTGTTCTTTGAGCTATTTTAGTTAATGTTTTACATTTAGAGATAATAATATTTATGTTAAAATACAAAAGTTTACAGTCAAAATTTCAGTCATGTATACTAAATCAAATTCCATCTTTCATCGTTTATTTTATAAAGTTGAGTAATAAACATTTTTGTAATAAAAAAGGAAAATTTTGCGATTATTGTGCATGGAGTGCGTTCAAAAACATCTTTTGCGTACCAGAAAGCACATTAAGGAATTATTAAAATTCAATCACTTTAACTTTCAATATGGAAATTAGAGTCTATGTTTGCAACCGCTTTTATTTTTACGTTGTGTCATTAATGGGAAAATCCTATTTTAATCAATCATTAATGCATTTCTTTCGATCTTACACAGGCTTAACTTTTGTCTCCTAACTTATGTAGACGTATTATTATTTTTCTTTCTTCATTTGCATGTTTTCCTTATAATGCTATATTTTTGCACGCAAATTAGAATTGCAATCATCATGAATAGTGATACTTCGACTTCATTTATGTGCTAAATATATCCATTTTATAATAGATATTTTTATAAAAACTGATTCATTGAAATCCCCACGGAGTGGAATATTTTATACAGGATATCATTTTTAGGTGGAATTGGGAAAGGCGCAATATAAATAAATAGCCTCGCCTTTCCCCTGGGACTCGAACTCGGACCTATTGAACGGGGAAGTGAATCACTAGGCTGCATAGATGACTCACAATGCAATAATGTAGTCAGTGTTTCTTACCAGTTACTCAACACACAAATACATCGCGCCGTAATCTGTGTTTTTAAAACTCTCTCAGTTGCAAAGCTCTTGCATTTATGGATAACAAATTTTGTAACGGTAATCTCAAACATAATTTATTTTCAGTTTTACATAAAATAGCAGAACAAGTGGAGAGTGTTACCAAAAATATATGTAATCAACTAATGTTTTCATTATGATAAATAGTATTATAATAGCACAGTATTATTCAACATCAACATCAAAAATCGTATAAGAAATCCAAAAATCAAAACAGGAAATTCTATACTCAAGAATCTTAGTGAAAATATTTAACTATTAATACACATTTTCTTTAATGATAGTACATAACAAACTTGACAATATCAATGTGAAAATATGTTTATCAACATTAAAATTTTATAAATAGCAAAACATTTTTGCTTTGCAAATCTACTAGAATGAGTTAAAGTCACATAATGTTATTTTAATTTGCGTATGAGTATTGTGGAGTCCTAAACTATTCCTATACAAAATAAATGACTCAACTGTGTCGTTAAAACACCAAACTTTTTTTTATAGTTTCAGTATATTATTTTTTTAATAGAACAACATAAGAGTACTATACTAACCAATCTAAAATAAATATCCATGCTTATTGTAAGTCAATTTCCAATAAAACAAAGACTAAATCTCTTTAAAACCTTTAACAAAAAAAAAAAGTTCATTCGTCCGTTTTAACAAATGTAATTTAATCCTAGCAGCGTGTTGTTGTCGCCCCTGAAAAAATGACATGGAAAGTAACTGCAAATAGTGCTCATAAATAGGCGTTTGATCATTAAAATCATATACAAATGAAATTTATAAGAATGATTTTTAAAATTAATTCTAGAAAATTATGTTGATTAACTATGCTGGTTTGCCACTTTATGGGTCCCTTATTATTCTTACAGATTATACAGTTTGAAAGCAATTCTGAACCAATATAAGCATCCATGTTCAGTAACTATTTTAGACTGTTTCACTGAATGCAGAGGATATAATTATTCACTTAACAGGTCAACGTTAACTATAGTGATTAGAAGAAGAATATAAATTCCTCTACTCACCCCTCATTTAAAATATCATTCCGAAATTAAATGTATTCTTTAGGATTCGACATAACCTAGTGGTAGGAGAACGATCTTCAAAGCAATGTATCTCAGATTCGATCCAAACCACTGGTGAACAAAGGGAGATGAATGGTATGCTTTTGTTTTCGAACGTCTGTCATGATAGGTGCTTAGGAGTTTTCCATATTTCTCACTTTGCTATACGTGAGTATAGCCCACTATATCTATGAAAAGTCCTCTCTGAAGGATTTTAGGGGTGGATATTAAAATAATTTAGAACAGCTTTGGACCATTGGGTCGTACTCTATGAAGTGTCAAAATGTATTAGTAAATTTTTATAAAATTAATGTACTTATTTATTCATATAAATATTTAAAATGTGGTATGAATATAACATTTTTGTTTTCTCTCCTTTTCTTGTGTATCAAGTTTATGATCTAATTCGAGTAAAGAATCGCCTAAATATAAGTGAAAAGATACTTTATGTAGATTACGACAAGCATATTTTTTACTTTTATATTAATCTTGTTTGAATAAGAAATAAATTTAAGAATAAACGCAACTCAAATATATCACTAGGCGTGCACACGCGTTCTTCGTAAGCAAATTGTTAAAATAGATCTTCCTAAACTATTTTAGCTGCTATTTTTCATTTTAAGTACGTATTTTAATTACCATCATAATGCGCATGCTATTTTTCCTAAAGTAAAATTCGTATTCGCAATTGGGATAATATAAGAAAATAAAGTTTCATATAAAAGTTATTTAATTCGAAATATAATTAAAAAATTTGAAGGCACTTTCTGATGCAGTTAATTGCGTACCGCTTTAAGCACAGGAAAAGAAATGCTGAAGTTAAAAAATTATTTTATCTTATAAGAATTTTCCATGGCTCAAATCCTTAAGCCAGCGAAATCATACATTTGTTGTTGTTATTTTATTTTCACCTTCAAACTACAAAACGTATAGGCATTGCGATAATTTAAAAAAATTACTTTCATATAAAAGTTATTTTATTTGAAATGTAATTAAAAATATGATTTGGAATAACTATTTTTTATCATTAGATGTGTCATCATCTTTAGTGTTTGGAATCTTCAATTTCCTTTTTGCTTTGAAGAATTGTTTGAAAAATTTTACATTATAAATTTAACAAATTTTATGCCAACCATCTGTCTAATGGTCAGTAAGTCTGACTGCGGATGGGGAGGTTTTGGGTTTGGATCCCGGTTCTGGTATGGATGTATTTTCTTTCTCTCCTGTCTTTATCCTTTTCTTGTATGAATTGAATATTAATGGTTGCCTACCCTATAAATGGGTACCTATAGCATGTGTGAACTGAAGAAGTCGGATTCCAAACCAAATTACGGTTTCGTTGAAAAGTGGAGCTGAGCACCCTATATTGTCAGCTTAGCTGCATCACAAAAACAACAATTTGTTAATTTCTGATCTATAATCAAAATTTAACTAGAAACATACAATTTGTTAAGAAATTTGCATTCAAAATATTAACACATGGTGTCGTAAATCAGCTAATAAGGAAAATAAAGATTCTGGTAAGGATACAGGAGATTTTCTATTTTATTTTGCAATGCAGTACAATTGAAAGTATATACGAATTGATTTCTATTGTATATTGTACGTATGTATTTGTCCTGTAACTTTACTGGAATAAAAATGTAGAACAGGAAATTTCACGAAACAAGCTGATTGACTGGAGTGATTTGTTGTAAAGTTAATTTTTTATAACCAAGTCTGCTAATTAAGGTACTTTATATAAACTTCTTTACAATGAATAAAAGTAACGATTCTATTCCTTAGTTATAGCAATAAATTCTATACTATAATTCATGATTACTTTAACTATTCGTTAGTCATTTCATTAAATTGGAAAAGCAAATCTAAAATGTTTCTGTTAGTAAGCATTTTTACTTAACAATCGCTTCTCAAACAAACCGAAAAGTTCAAAAATATATATATACATATGATTGATAAATAACTAAATACAAAAACATTTTCTGTTTATATTATGTCATACATCCTAATTATAATATTTAAATTATTAATTAGGAAGTATGTCGCGAAATTTAATTAATCAAAATTGTAAAAAATAATTTTTATGAAACATTAAAATATATTCAATATTATACAAAAGTCTAAGCTTTTATAATTTTCATTTTAAGGAAATTGCATCAAAACAATCACCTTACACTCCTTAATTTATATTCAATTACTTGAAATATACATATGCTTTACTTTTATGTATCAAATAGATACACGTGTTCGTTTTTGCATTTTCTCTCTTTCCTCTTATATAATGCAGAATCTCCTTAATGTCAGAGATGCAAATGAAAAATTAAACGAATAACCGTGCCAAGAGTCGAAACAAATGAAAATTATTCAACGTCCTCTTTGTAATCTAACGAAATTAATCCTAGATGCATAATTCAATTAATTAAAGACTGGAAAAACATTTGTTCTTTTTTCCCATGCCTTAACACAGCTTTGCACAAAGAAGCATCCAATTTATTTAACGAGAAAAAAGAAATGAAAAATTAATCTGGGCTGTCGTTTGCTTAGAAAGTTTATATCCCGTTGCAATAATTAATAAATATGCAAAGAAGATTCCTTCCTTAAGTTGACATAGGAAGTTCAATAAACTTGCAATTTTCATAACTTTTACTTAATTAGTAACACTTTAGTGCAAAATGTAGGTTTACGATTTCTGATTTTATCTAATCTTTTTTTTTTTTTTTTTAAAAAAATTATTATCTTCTTGTATCCTGGAACTTATTTATTTTTTTAAGTGACTATATAATTTGTTTCAGGAGTAAAATTTATAAATATATGTGAGCTAATTTTTAAGAATGAATATTTTAATAAAGTTTAGAGTGCTAATTTTCCTATGGAAAGATAAATAAGTCTAAGAAGATTATCTTTGTTTTAATAAGTAAATTTTTAACGCAGTTATCTGTAAACATGGAGGAAATCTTCTAATTAAGATTAAAAAGAAGCTTGTCTACTCTTTTCAGTTTTGTATGTTTAATATTCTTCGATATAAGTTTCATTTCTGATTATGAAACCAAAGAAATATTTTATTTATTGGTTCAGCAATGTATTTATTTATCAATACACTTTATTTATAAATGTCAAATAAGGAACGTAGTACCAGAAATAGTTATTGAAAAAGCTACATTACTTTTTTAATGAATCAAAATGTATTATTATATTTATGTGTTTGAATGGTTTAGAATTACAAAATGAACTTTTGGCAGTGGTACGAGCTGTTCTTTAAAAACATGAAGAAACAATTCATCATAATTTTGAATCAAGGTCAAATGAGGATGCCGACTATTAAGGTTACACTAAGATACCCCATACTTTAGAGGAATATCCATAGTAGATTATACACAACTGACCTTAATTAAGTTACGGACCGATTGGTTGATTGGGTTTTATGGCGCAAGGTCCAAAATGGACAATCTGCACTAAGTTGCGGACCGAAACCACTATCTCTTGGCTAAAGAAAGAAATATTTACAAATTGAGCAAGTTCGATTTTTTACAGTTGAATTTATAAAATTTAGTTGAAATTGATTTCATGAAATCTATTTTTTATATTTATGCGCTGTGGGTTTCAACAAAAGTATATTATTTAAATGCACTTTCAATTCGAAAAAATATTGGTGGAAGAACCGTAATCCATCCTATCTTCTGAGAAACTTACGCCATCTGGTGATGAAAAAGAGAAACTCATTTATTGTTCACAAGCGAATACTGAATGCAAGCGTTCCTTTATAGTTTCCAACGAATATTGAATATTGAATGCAAACGACTCTCATATGACACTGTAAGTAATTTTTTTGCTATTCGATAATCATTACTGACATATACCGATATTTGATTTTTCTGCAGTTCTTTTTGATACCTTATTACAAGATTTCAATCAGCTCAAAGAAATATAAGTGCAAAAATCGTATTTTTTTCTGCAGTTAGTTTTTAAGAAAAATTCGAAATTTTAAAATAAACACATGCTTAAAATGATTGCTTTAGTACTGCATTACAAAGGCACGAATGAGACTTAACAATGCTTTCTTTATATTATTCAAACCTTTAGTTAAAATTGTAGTAGTTATATCTAGACAGAATATCAACTTTTGCCCACTTATGATGGAGAACTGGATGAACAATGACATTTCATATTAAGTATTTTTAAACGCATTTCAAGGTGCTTTAATACGTCATCAAAGTGAAGGCCGGGAAGGACGTACATGAATTTATCTCTGGAGACTGCACAAAAAAAGTCAATTTCGTTATTTAATCGCCAACCACATGATTATGACAGAGATCTTTTGCGGAAATACTTTATCTCGTATTGCAAAATTAATAGCGACAGGATGGTAACAACGGAAATGATTTTGCGAAGTAGATTCAAGGGTATAAGACCACAAATGAAATGCTCTGGAATAAATAAGAAATAAAATCTCATCTAATTCTGTTAACTCTTTAGATTTTCTCAAGATAAACACTCCCAATCTACATATTTGCTTATGCAGAGTGTGTGGTAGATTCAAATCCAGCTTAAAGAGATGAAATTATTCATTTGATTAATTCTAATTCCATTAAGATGAAATTATAAGGAAAATATTTAGTTCTTCCTAACTGACAACAGTGAAGATTGTTATTTTTTAATATTTTTATTGCTCCTTTATTCATTTATTAAGGGCAATCAAACATGTAATGTTTAAGTAAAAAA
>JAPDSC010063693.1:7566-24219 GCA_026290005.1 Latrodectus geometricus | reverse complement strand
CATATTACAGACCACGATATCTCAGTCGTTGATAGGTTTCTTTCGTCCTCCTACCTTGAAGATAGTGGGTTATATAACATCCATAAACACAATTTTAGCATCTACTGCACCCCTATAGAAACGAACATGTTATTCCAGAATAATGTCCCGATAAATTTAGCCTGTCATGGTTCTGATTTGAACATGCAGATCTGTTCTGAAACCCAGTATAATCCTAACCAAACGAGCATTTCTATACCACCGTAACGTTCGCATTTAATGATGTTGTTTTTGTGATCCTGAGTACTCGACATTTACCACATGAGCATCAAACATAAATCGGACATCAAGTTAAATCTCGACTTACATCTTAAAAAACATAACACAAGCCCATTGTGACAGTGTTCACATTTCGTGTTCTCCATTCTTGTCACAAGCTAATCGCTGGTGACAATGAGTTGCCGTGAACGAAACACATGTGATAGGCCTGCGAACAATTAGACCATACTGTCCCAAACGTCTGTTCACGTTATTGTGCTCCATCTGCTTATTTTAGTGGTTACTGCAAAATATCGGTCGATATTCTGCATTGTTACTTGAAGGCGATCTGTACTGTAACAACTGCTGATATTCTATTTCCATAACCTTGGAACCGTTGTCACAGTCTAGATATGACACGTTGCGTGATTCCAAGTTTCTCGACTGCATTCTGAGTACTCCCGTATTCCAGGTGGCTGATAATTCTACCACGTAAAACAACATCCAGATGCGGCCTGTTTGTCATACCTATGCGGCCGTGGCACAGAGCGCCGTACAGATCGGTTGTGAACACGTTTTCTTCTTTGCCACAGGTCCTTATATATCCCCCTCTTACGCTCTCGTCATAATGGTGTACGCTCAACGTCTCAGGTGCCTTCCTGTAGTTTGCATTTAATACGTGACCATACTCGTGATATTCCTATAGGTAGCATTTTTCCTTATGCACTCGATTTCCGAGTGCTTCTAGCTTATCCTTAATTTATGGACATGTGTGTAATATAAAATCCGATAATTCAATGCAGTAGTCTGTAATATGGCTACATTTTATTATTAGTACTTTGTATAGTAAAATTTCTAAAAAAATTCCAGAAATTTTTTATTCAATATTAGTTTAAAAAATTTAAAAATATTGCTTATTATTATTCAGTATTTCTAACAAAAGAAAAATAAAAAAAAAAAAACATTTTCAATAATTGTTTTAAAGATATTAATGTTGTAGAGAAGAGAACTTACACATTAATATCTTAAATTATTACCAGATTTGATTTAAGACTTTCATTATTAGATGATTATAAGTTAATTAACAATTTTCATATTGTTTATAAAATAAGAGCTTTATGATTTACCAAGGTCACCTTTATTAACTCTTGCATTATCTTTAAAAATACAAGAGTTACAAGAAATTAAATTTTATCGGTACTATTTGTCACCAAATTTTTCTTCAAACCAAGGGGTATGCATTTCTACACCAGATCTCCGATTAAAACAAATTAAAAAAAAATCCCCCTGGCCAAAATATGAAAATAATTGTGAGACATAAATAACAATTAATTAAAACATTTAATTATATTTATTTGTTTTTAGGAATCTAGTCAATATACTTTCTTCAAAAAAAAGGGCAAAATGAAAATATATATGTATTAAAACAGAATTTCAAATATTCATAAAATGTTTACTGTATGAAGCTCATCTTCTAAAATAAACAACCCTCTGAGATGTAAAGAAGAAAGGAGTGAAATTTATACCGACTGTTCTTTTTTAAGATAGAAAATTTTTCCTGGTTATAAATCTTTTCCGCCGCAAGAAAAAGAAAATAGCTTGGAAACAGAATATTTGTAAGGAGCTTGAGAAAAATGCAAATTCTTTTTTTTTATCCGCCCCCTCTCACGCTTCCTTTATTATTTATTTATCATTCTTTATCGAGACTTTTTTCGGATGAAACTTTTCTCACTATCAGAACAAAAAGTTTTCAGCTTAAAACTGGTTTTTATGTGCTTATAATGTAAATAAGCATCTCTTTTGTTTCTTTTGATGCGTAAAGATGATAATTTTATGCAAATATTGATTTTATAATTATTTTTAGTTAGTTCCGATAAAATCATGTAGATGGCAGTGTTTTCATTAAAAAAACTCGATCCTTGGATTGTAACAAAAAATAATTATGGAATATTGAATTATTTAGACACATTTTTAATGATAAATTGATTTAAAAGTGTTTATCGTCTACTGATTTTTTAAAACTATTCAAAATATAAAACAGGATTTTAGTCACTTTATCTCTCTTAAAATGAAGTATGTTTAATTAGTTTATAATATACAAAATTTAAAATTGTTTTGTTATTAGTCTTTCAAGAAAGCTTAATTTTACAAATAAATAATCCGAATAGCTTCTGTTAATGATCTTCGAATTAAATATGAAATCCGGTTTAGTTTTAACGAACATATGATAATACAGAATGATACAGGATAATATATAATGATACAGATTATATAATACAGGATGATACATAAGCATAATATAGGATAATACAGGAGATGCGAAATGCCATGTCTCAACATTCTTGTTTGAAAATAATGAGCAACTTTCATAATTTTGTTGTGTAAGATTAATAATGGGCGTGCTTAAAACTTTCTGCAAGTTCCGTGTGATTTATCTTTGTTTAATTTTTTATTAAGAAAATAAAAGTGGTTCAGCTCCGTAGCCAATTTGAAAAGTTTTTCTTAAACTGGCTACGGAGCTGAACCACTTTTAATGTCATTCTCTCAATACGGTTTTTGCTTAATAAAGTACCAATAATACTTAGTGAGAATGTAATAATCTTTGAGGCAAAAACTTTCAGATTCGATCCTAACATAATCGAAAAATTTTTTATTATATTTCTCCGTTATAGTGATATGGTGGACAATGCTCATGGACAGTCCATCCGCAGCAGGTGGGTGCTTGGAAGTTTTCTAATTCCATCTACTGTTGCGCATGAACACAGTCAATTAATTATCTGTAAAAAGATTTTCCATGAGATATTATACGGAAGAAATTCTAATAACAGTTTTGAATAGTTCAATTGTTTATTGAACATTAGATTGCTATGTGATCATTTCATCATTGGAATATTCATAGTTAAGTAAATAAGATTTCGTTAGGTTTTGATGTTATTATAAACGAATATCAAATAAAATTCTGTAACAGCAGAGATAAATTTTCAGTAATTTTCAAAAAGATATGTTCTTATTGCTTATTAAATGTATCAACACTAAAAGCGATCTTGTGACTTTGTTTCAAGAAAAATTTTGTACATTTTATTATAACTTACTTATACGACATATTTGTAAAACTCCTGCATCAGCCCCAGATGCAGAGCTTAATATTTCAAATTGAGGGCAACATGGTCAAATACTATTAGTTTCTTTACCTACAAAGTAATTATTTCCTATCTTTTGAACCCATTGATAACGTATATTTTTAGAGACAGAACATAGTTAAAAATATTAGTGCATAACTTCCATTTCACTTACAATTGGAGAAAGTAGACTAAAAGGAAATGACGTCACAGCAATGTATTCAAACGTCATTTTTAAGCTATCCAATAAAAACTCTTTGTTTAGCTTGAATTTATCAATTGTTTAGCTTACTTTTTATGAAATGTCAGAAAAGATTTATGACACCGATTTTCACAAAGGAGTTTGATTTTCAGGCTCAAAATTTACGGTTTCAGAACTTTGTACGACAAGTCAAAGAATTTGAATTTTTTTTTTTTCCGAAAGGGGGAAAAAAAATATTTTTAAAAAAAAGTTTAATCCTGTTTTCGTTCCACTAAGTGAAACATGAAAATGACCATCGATTTATAGTAAGTAACTCATATTTAATAATAATTTATTTAAATGATTTTTACTTAAATATTGTCATATTTTAATTCATTTCTCAATTTACAACTCTATTGTAAAACAATTTCGGAAATATATAATACGGTAACAAGAATTGTGAAGTGACAAGAAATTAAACCGTTTTGATTCATAAGTTCTTTTAATAAAACCGTGTTGTATTAAAAATAATTTAGATCTTCCGTGATTTGTTAATGTTATATTCTTACTGTGTGTACCCAGTAATTCTAAAAAATTTTGCAGTGAACTTATAACACAAAAATCAAAATAAAATAAATTTCTATACATATACATACAGAATACATATAACTATTGTGTTCCTTAAAAAATTTTCAATGCCACTGAAATGTTTCTTAAGATATGTTCTCGTTTTAAATACTTGCTCATTGGATATATGTGAAAGTTAGACTGTTAACTGGAAGAGAACTTTCTATTTCGTTTTCTACCAGTAATAGAGACACTGAGACGGGACGATTGCAGTCGTGTCGGAGTGAGAAGAATGGTGCGGATGGTTCTGTTTCTTGGGGGTAGCGGAAGCCTGCTACCCCCAAGCCCCTACCGTTTTACAACGACCGGGAGGTCGTTGTAAAACTAAATGTCTAGATAAATGTCTGAATTCATTGTTTGTG
The DNA here is from genome assembly GCA_026290005.1 of Latrodectus geometricus. Lineage (NCBI taxonomy): Eukaryota > Metazoa > Arthropoda > Arachnida > Araneae > Theridiidae > Latrodectus > Latrodectus geometricus. The sequence goes on along the minus strand of JAPDSC010063693.1, from coordinate 19,693 downwards.
TGTTAATGTGAAATAAATGTTTCTTGTACCAATAATTTGTTTTGTGTTATTCGACTATCCTGGACACGACAGGATAATGAGAACGTCACAGTGGCGCATCTCTCCAGGATGTGTTCCAGATTTATACAAAAGTTAAGTTATAATAATTATAGAAAAGGGTCTACAAAACAGTGAATCCGTATATTTTGATTACCTCTCATTTCATTAAGAGCCATCCATTATTTGTTTTAATCATGCATGAATTAGGGAAATTTTTGTGTTGGAATTTTGTTTCGTTTCGTTTTAGGTTTCGCTTAGGTATAACATGAAATAAATTAACAAATATTTTCTTAAATATATGATAAATCAACTAAAAAAATGCATAATGTTTAAATTAATTGAGAAATTATCTAAGGTTTCATATTAATTTCAAAGAATATTATTGGTTTTATTTTGTTTATTCATTAATATTCAGAAAGTGTTTATTTTTCTAACTGGTGATATTTAGTAAAAATAATAATAATAATGTTTTTGGAATTTGTTTAACACAAATTTTTGCTGAATAAGAATTTTGTTGGTAATTGTGCATTTCTTAGTTTATATGTATTAATTTAAGAACTGCTGTAAATTGAAAAGTAAATTGATGAAACGCATTTTAATTTGATGTCATATAACCTGACATAAATATTTTTGATTAGAATTTTCATAATCATTTTGATATGGTATTTATTATTTAAACAATAAAAGCTTATTGAATAAGAATCTGTTTCAAGAAAATTCTAATGCTTTTTTTAGTTGTTTATTGTTTACATTTAAAATAACGAAATCGAAATTGCTGAATATTAAAAGGTATATTAATTATGTACTGTGGGTATGTTTAAATATTTATGTAAAGTAACAAAGTAACTAAATGCAGATTTTTAATTTTGATTCAAAACCGAAAGTGTTAAGTCTCTTAAGAGGTGAAATTTTGATTTATTTTATATTTCGAAAGTATTTGCAATGGTAAATAATATACACTACTGGCCATTAAAATTGCTACACCAAGAAGGCGACAAGCTACAGACGTGAAATTTATACGAAAGGAAAGAGGTGCTGTGATATGCAAATGATAAGCTTTTCGGCGCATTCAAACAAAGCAGGCGCCAGTAGCGACACCTACAATGTGTTTAAATGAGGAAATTGTTCAGCCGGTTCCTCATACAGAAATTGCATTTGAACGTTGTTGCCTGGTGAAAAGTTGTTGTGATGCCTCGTGTAAGAAGGAGAAATGCGTACCAGCACGTTTCTGACTTTGATAAAGGTCGAATTGTAGCGTACCGGGATTGCGGTTTATCTAATCGCAGTATTGCTGCTCGCGTCGGTCGAGATCCAATGACTGTTAGCAGAATATGAAATCGATGGGTTCAGGACGGTAATACGGAACGCCATGCGGAATCTCAACGGCAACCTATCACTAGCAGCCGAGAAGACAGCCATATTATCCGCATGGCCGTAATGGATCGTGCAACCACGTCACGAGCCGTGAGTCAAGAAACGGGGTCGTTTGGAAGACAACAAGTGTCTGCACGAACAGTTCGACGACGTTTGCATCAGCATGGACTCTCAGCTCGGAGACCATGGCTGCGGCTTCCCTTGACTCTGCGTCATAGACAAGAGCGCCTTCAATGGTGTGATCAACGACGAACCTATGCGCACGAATGGCGAGACGTCATCTTTTCAGATGAATCCAGGTTCTGTGTACAGCATCATGATGGTCGCATCCGTGTTTGGTGGCATCGTGGTGAACGCACACTGGCAGCGTGCATTCGTCATCGTCATACTGGCCCATCACCTGGCGTGATGGTATGAGGTGCCATTGGATACACGTCTCGGTCACCTCTTGTTCGCATTGACGGTGCTTTGAACAGTGCACGTTACATTTCTGGTGTGTTAGGACCCGTGGCTCTACCCTTTATTCGAGCCCTGCGAAACCCTACGTTTCAGCAGGATAATGCCCGACCGCATGTTTCCGGTATTGTACGGACCTTCCTTGATACGGAACATGTTCGGCTGTTGTCCTGGCCAGCACGTTCTCCAGATCTTTCACCAATAGAAAACGTTTGGTCAATGGTTGCCGAGCGACTGGCTCGTCACCAAACGTCAGTCACTACGGTTGATGAACTGCATGGGCATCGTGTTGAAACTGCATGGGCATCTGTACCTGTACATGCGATCCAATCTTTGTTTGACTCAATGCCCAGGCGTATAACTGCTGTTATTACTGCCAGAGGTGGTTTTTCTGGGTACTGATTTCTCAGGATCTATCCAGCCAAATATTTTGAAAATTTAATCACTTGTTATTTCTAGTATAATATATTTGTCCAATAAATATCATTTTGTTATCTGCATTTCTTCCAGGTGTAGCAATTTTAATGACCAGTAGTGTATACATTTTATTGTTTCGATTATTCTGATTCATATTATTTTAAGGTAAAATATAATTTACTAAGATACCTGAACTCATATTACTAGAAATTTTAATGCTTTATTTTATGTTAAGTTGTTATGCTTAAGATTTAATGATTGTCTTTGACAATAACTTATTTAAATTGAGAACATGATTTATATAAGTAGTGCATTCTTTTAACTTGCTTTAAATTGTTTTCATTTAAGAAGGTGCATTATATATTAAAATGGAAATGTGTTGAAATGAAAATTTAAACTTTAAATTTTTCAATGTATAGATTAAGTATTTGAATAAATATTTTTTTAAATATATTTTTATACTCACAAAGAAAACGAAAGTGTTTTTTTTTTTTTTTTTTTTATTGGTTTAAATAATAAAAGTTGATTTGTGTGAGACTTTAAGCATTTTTCATTTTAGTAATTGATAATTTAAGGTAAGGTAATTTGCAATAACATGAAATTGTTAAAATGGCCTTTGCATTCTTGGGTAAAGCTCGAAAGGAGGATCTGTTAATATGGGCAAGTGAGTTAGGAAAACAGATTCCTCCAGACGCTAAAATAATAGATTTATAAAATTTGATTACACAATCTAAACAATATGAAGAGTCATTTGTTCGAGAATTAATAAGTACAATAATTTCTGATCGGGTAGAGAGAGAGAAAGCCAAAGCTGTTGAGGAAGAAAGACTGCGAGAAGTAGAAGAGAAGCAAAGAGAACGTGAGCATGAAATTAAAATGCGTGAATTAGAATCAAAAGAAAAGGAAGAGGAGAGCAATTCGGAAATCACTGTTGAATATGGACGGGACAGATTAGGAAACACTTTCCTAGGTTTTTTAAATATAATGAAAGGTGTAATTTTAGATTCCCCGGAACGAGCAGAAGAATGGCCCTTCTTTTTCCATCATGCAGAAAAAATGTTCAAACTTTATGAGGTACCCGAGCAGTATGAAGGTAAAATTATTTTACAGTGTTTAAAGGGTCGTGCTAAGGGAATAAATGCTATGCTATCTGAAGAACATTCAGATCAGTATGATAAAATCAAAAGTTTAATTTCAAGAGAAAATAAAATAACCTTACAACACAAGAAGAATTTTGATTCTTGTTATAAATTACACAATGAAAGTTATGCTCAGTATGCTTCCCGTATTGAAGCTGCATTAGAACTGTATTAAAAATCAAGGGACGTAGAAACATTGGCTAAACTTAAAGAACTTCTTGTAGCCGACAAAATAAAAGAGACTTTGCCTACTTATGTAAGGTCCCAAATATTTTTGAAAGAGACTGAATTTTGGCTTCCAGTTCCTGAATTGGTGACGGAAATTGATAATTTCTTAGTTTCGATACCGGAAAGTTTCGCAAGTAATTCTCCTAATTATTCTAAATTTAATCCAGGCTCACATGGAACAAAACAGAACGAAATTATAAGGAAACCTTTTCCAGCTGAAACCAGAAGTAAAAGTTTTAGCGAAAAGAAGGAATATTACAGTTATCAAAAGAATCCAGAACCACGACCACAGAATCGTTTCGGAAATAATACTGCGAGTTATGCTCCAGGTAAAAAGTTATTAAAGTGTTACAAATGTCAAGAAGAAGGTCATTTTAAGAAATTTTGCCCACAGATGAATACAGTATCATAAGTTTCTAATAAGAGTTAAACTGAAGAAGTAAGCAAGAAAGGGCTAAATGAACTTGGCATTAAGATAAGTAATGCAAGTTTCGATTGGGAAATTCCAATCAGTGAAAAGGATGGTGAACTTCTGCGAGTTGATTTAAATATAGGAGATCATGCGTTTCAAGGGAAGATTGATAGTGGTGCGGAAATTACAGTACTGCGGAAGTCAACGGTACCAGAAGAAATGTTGCAGTCAAGTGGGAAAATTTACTTGAGGCCTGCAATTGGATCGCTGGTTGAAGGAAAGCTTGTTTCTGTTCCACTTAGTCTTTGGTCAGCAGATGATGATATTAGGCCGTATATCATGATGCATGCTGCAGTTGTGGAATGATTACATGAGCAAGCTTTGATCACTCCTAGAGTTTTTAGTTTATTAAAGGAACAAAGAAGAAAATATCTCGGAGAAGAAATCAATAATATCCACGGGAAAGATAAAGTTTTGAAGAGCATTTTCAATGTGGAGGGAAGGGAAACAGATATAGAAGCAAATCGAGAAACAGTTGAATTAGAAAATTCTGGAGTAGAGGTTTCAACTACTCCAGTGGAAAGTAACTTGCTAAATGAAGAAATAATCATTGCTGCAGATGAAGAAAATAATCGTCCAAGTTCGCAAGCAAAGATTTTAAGAAATGAACAGTTGTCTTGTACTACATTGAGTCATTGTTTTGAAGATGCCAGACAGCGGAAGAACAATTACTGGTTAGAATCAGATTTATTATACCACACAGGCAATGTGGGAGGACAGAAATATGTACAACTTGTTGTTCCAGAATGCAGAAGAAAAGAAATTCTAAAATTAGCTCACGAAACACCAACAGGAGAGCATTTGGCTGCCAGAAAAACCAAAGAAAGAATTGCAATGTCTTTTTGATGGGAAGGTATGCCAAGAGATGTAAAACATTTGTGTGAATCTTGTCACGATTGTCAATTGCGGAGGAAAACCAAAATGAAAGACAAAGAACCTATAGAAGCTGTTGGTAGACCAGAATTACTCTTCCAAGTAGTGAATGCTGATATTTTAGGGCCTATAGAACCTAAGTCTTCTAGGGGACATCAGTATGTGTTGTGTGTTATGGATCAGCACAGTCGATGGTCAGAAGCAATTCCTATCAAATCTTTAACTGCAAAAGTGACTTGTGATGCCTTTATGGAAATTTTTATGAGGACTGGCATTCCTCAAATCATTGCTATGGATAATGGAACCAATTTTGCTGCCAAGTTAACGCAAGAATTTCTTAAAAAATTAGGAACTGTACCAAAGTTCTCTACACCAGGTTACCCACAAAGTAATGGATTTATAGAAAGATGGATTGGCACAATGAAGTCAATGTTACATCATGCTATAAGATCGCAAGGTAGAGGATGGGACAAGTAGTTGCCTTTTATCTTGTGGGCATATCGTGAAGTGCAAATGCTACAACTGGGGTCTCACCATACTTATTAGTTCATGGACGACCTCCAGTAGAACCTTCAGCTATTTTAAAATCCACATGGGAAGATGAAGTTGTCCTCCCTCATGGTATTGGGGAATCGATCACTGATTATCTTCAAAAGATTTGAAATCGGTTGCAGAATGCTTTGGAATACGCCGATGAACATACCAAAAGTCAACAAGAAAAATATGTGCATTATCATAATTTAAGATCCAAATCAAAGAAATTATATTAGTTTGGGGAAAAAGAAATCCATTATTTTTACGTGAACTTTATGTAACTTCTTTTGGATTCGCTTTGTAAAAAGGTTTAAAACAGATTTCATGTAGATTTTTAGGTCTTGTGCGTTACGTCTGCTGACATGCGGTTAACGTCGATCATTTTTGATATTTTATAGACATTTTTGACGATGCTGTATCCACATGCGAGATGCATCTCTAACATCAAAAATACCCGGAATGGAATCGACGAAACAAAAATTGTACGTAACTGGTTGTTACAGTCTTATATAGGACGATAAACACATTTCACAATTTTAGCCACCTGGCTATCTTTTTTCGCCATTACAAGAGAAAAACGAAAATGTATAGAATTTTCTGTTTGTTGTCTTCCATTTTTAAAGCCTTGTACTCGTAACTGAATTAATCAAACAAAAAACCGCAAGAGGATATTTTAGTGTCAAATGTCACCTTTCCAACGAGCATAAATCTGAAATTGTTTGATATATACCTGACGAGATATCGATCCCTACAGACGTCTACCGAAAAAATAATGGATTACTTTTTCCCCAAACTAATATGTTGGAGATGAAGTTATCGTATTAATTCCAGACTCCACTAACAAACTTTGTTCCAGAGGGAAAGGTCCAGGTGAAATTGTAGAACAAAAATCACCACACTCCAATATTGTAAAATTACCGGATGGGAAACTTCGGTCCCCTGTATCAGAATAAACTAAGGAAATATACCCAGCCGATTAATGCAGTGGGCATAATTTATGAAGCAGATGAAGATTTTGGTGAAGTTCAACCCGTACCATTAGGAGGCAATGGAGAAATAAAGGAGAGATGGATGCAACTAGAAGAAAAGACTGACTGCTCAAATTTATCTCCGAAACAAAGGACTCAGCTGTTAACAGTTATAAAGGACTACAAGGTTGTATTTAATGGTGAATTGAAACGAGCTAAGGTACAACCTCATAAAGTAATCTTAAAACCTGGAATTGAAAGGAAGCAACCACAAATATACAGAATACCAGAATCGTTAAAACATCAGGTGGAAAATCAAATAAGGGATCTGTTAGACAAGGATTTGATTGAACCATCTACTGCACTACTGCAGAGATTGTTTATCCTCTTGTATGCGTCTCAAGATGGAACAATTCGATTATGTGTTGATTATCGAGGACTAAATTCTGAGTCTAAAATATCTTCATTTCCAATGCAAAATTCAGAAGAATTACGGTTCAAAGCTGGCGCTGCAAAGTATTTAACAACTCTAGATATCCTCAAGGGTTATTGGGAAATTCCATTGGATCGAGGTAGTCGAGAGCTAACAAGTTTTGTTTCTCCTAAGGGACAGTATCAATGGAAAGTAATGCCATTTGGACTTGCTGGTGCTCCAGCTACTTTTCAGAAAATAATGAACCAAATTCTAAGACCTCACAGTGATTTTGTAGAAAGTTTCGTGGATGATATTATAATTTATTCATCGAGTTGGGAAGAACACTTGAATCATATAAGAGTGGTCTTGGAAACCTTGGAAAAATACAATTTTACCGAAAATTTAGCAAAGTGTACATTCGCACGATCAAAGGTAAAATATTTAGGTCATGTGGTTGGATCCGGAGAACATGGACCCGATCCTGATAAAATTGCAGCAATCAAAAACTTAAAGTCACCAAGAACCAAGAAAGCCTTAAGATCGATATTAGGGCTGTTCAACTATTATAGGGAATATGTGTCTCATTATGCAAACATTGCTAAGCCATTAATAGAATTGACCAAAAAGTCTCTACCAAATGATATTCCTTGGTCTGAAGAGGCAGAAAAAGCCATTTATTTCATTGAAAGAGAGTTTGTGTGCTGTCACTACACTGTCAACACCTGATTTAAATAAGCAATTTGAACTCCACACAGATGCTTCAGCTACTGGCATTGGAGCATGTTTAACGCAAAGAAACACAGATGAAAAAACTGTGTTAACATCAAGTGTCATCCGCTACAAGTCTATGAAATAAATGTACCTGAACTTGAATTGAGGAATAAAAAGTATTATATAAAAAATTAAATTTTGAACAAGATATATTTTTATAAAGAGAGAGAGTGTGTGTGTGAACTAATAGTAGGAATTGAAAAATATCTAACGTGAATTTGGGAATTTGAAAGCAAAAATTTTCAGATACGATTCACTTCTGGAAAGTTGTTATTGGAATTAATCTCCTTTAAGTAGTAGGGAGTCAGTAAGCTTCTAATGAACTTCCCATTAGACGGCTTCGTCCGCTTAGTACAAATCGATGCGATTATGTATCAAAATGCTTAAAACATTTTAGATAAAAGCTGAAACTTAGTTCTGTAGGTTTGAAATGCGAAAGTTAAAATGAAATACAGAAATTTGAAGATTCTAAAGTGGTTTAAAATCTCATTTTAGAATCTTCAGTTAAAAATAAATTAATTTTTAGAATTTCTCCTAAGGATGTAACCCGGAACTTTGCATTGAAATAAAATTCTTCTTGTATTTTTTTTTAAATAAATTATATTCGTTTTCATTATAGGCATTGAAGAAACAAACTTTATAATTTTATATAAAGTTTTAATATTTTATATATATGACAATTTGTTTGGAAAACGTTTTTTTCACTTCATATTTGAATTAAATTTTTTAATTAATTTAATGTAAATTTATTGTGAAATACACATAAAACTGTTAATTATGATTTGCTGAGTAAATATATTTAATGTCGAAAATAATATAACATAAATATCATACGAATAAATATTGAAGATGCATTCGTTTCTATATATATTTCAGAATGGTTTTGCAAGCATATGACTTTTTTTTTTTACCTAAATCTAGAGGTAGAAAAGCAATAGTTTCTGTAATAATTTTTAAAATGTATCTCGTAAGAATAACACATTTTTCTACACAGAAATTAATATACAATTTTATGAAATTATTCCCCTAAGCATAAAAATGATTTATTCTTATAGATCGGTTTTTTTTTTTTGTTGAGTACTTATCAATCCATCAAAAACAAAAAGCTGCAAAAAAAAAAAAAAAAAAAAAAAAAAAAAAAAAAAAAAAAAGAAAAAAAAAAAAAAAAAAAAAAAAAAAAAAAAAAAAAAAAAAAAAAAATGAAGAATATCAAAAAATATCTTCTCAGGTAAAAATGATTTAATCAATGTGTGTAAAATACAAAATTTTGATATTGGATAATGAACAGCCTAACAGCTAAAAGCTCTTTAATGTCCATCAAGTAAAATTGTCCACCGGAAAGCTCGCCATTTTAAGAAGTTTGCATGCGGAAAGGTAATACCTACTTCTCATCGTTTTAATGACTGGCATCGAATCTAATAGATTCCATTCTGAAAAGATTTATCCTGACATTAGGCCACCTTAAGCTCTAAGGACTATTAACATTCTGAAGTTCTGGAAAGATGTGTAAACTAATTTTCTTTGGAATTTTACGATTCCTCATATAAATTACCTAACACCCTTGCTGCGAACGGTTGGGATAGAAAAGTCTCAAAGAGTAGTTTTTACGTATCGTAAAAGGTTTCTAAACAGGATAACCAATGTCTGGGTATATAGTTGGACATTCCTGCCTCCTGGGGATTCATAAATAAAGAAACTTGGTCCTCCAAGTTGGGAGTTAAAAAGAAATCTTGTAAAAACTACTAATTTCTAAAGCTACGCAATAAAATTCAGGAAATACTCATGGTCGACGACTTGGAAAACGAATTAAGATAATGTTAAGTTCAATTTTCGGATTGGAACTTGGAATGTTAAATTGACGGTATTGCCTGGGAAAATGATGGGAGTGGCTGTGAACAACTTAAGATTCATCAAAACACAGACTTTCATGGCATGGGCATATGGCATCACCTGATAACCAAGGTGTTAAGATCTTGCATTAGAAGCTAAGAGCAATTGGAAGTGGACCAAGAATAAGGTAGTCTAATGATGTTTTGAACAAACTTAAAACTTTATAGGGTCTTTAACAGGAGAATTAGTCAGGGACAAATCTGTCTGGATAAACATTGTGTAGTAGACTATAGCTCACCCTGGATTGCGGTTCTAATTAAGATAACTTACCTATGAAGTATCACAATTTACTACGTATGATCATTTATTTAGACATAAAAATAAATAGGTCTAAAACTTCCACTGATTCTTGACAGGCAAGATAAGAATTATGAAAAAGAGGGATGTATATATTTTAATTATTTTCACTTATTCAGAAACTTCTTATCCATTTTTCATTTGGTAATGAAACTGCTGAGGCCCTTGATGTCTCAATGGTTTAGATTCCTGACATGTACTCGAAATGTTAACGGCTAATTTTGAATGATGTGAGTAGTGACCACTTACCTATCCTGATTAAAATTAAACACTTGACTCCTAGGCTAAAGAAGCCTATAGGGGCTTTCGTAAAGCTAATTATTTATTGTTACAGAATTAACTGAACGGAGCTTTCAAAATGTGAATTTAAATAATGAACTTTAAACTAACTAGAGGTTTTCAAAGACACTATTAAAATTCATCTGCAAAACAATTTATTTCAAGAGGAATGATGTCGTCTTCTGGAAGGCTGGAAACGATACCAAGATAATTGAAGATGACATTTATCTTACATTTAAAGAAGAGTGTGACTTTTTTACAGAAATCAAATTGACCTTTAACGCAACAAATCTGAAACTACATTTTATACTACTTAAGGACATCTTTATAAATATCAATCAACACTTATTTTGAATAACTCTACATTATGAAAAAAATGAAAAGTACTTATGATTTATAACAGATTAAAAGATTCCTAGTAACACATATAAAGCCTTGGAAGTGAGATGTAGAATAAGACTTAAATTACTTTAAAATATATATCTGGCAGTGATTGCGAAGCAGATGCTTTTATTCTGAAAATGATTTATACCTCTCGTTAGATCAATATTGGAATACAAATTTCTTATTTACTTTTATACGTCAGATTCTAATTTAGATAAGCTCTAAAAAATTCAAACTGCAAATATCATCACGAGATTGAGACGTAGCTGCTCCGACAATGTTGGTCTTTTTGAGTGCGACCTTCAGCTATTACATTTAAGGAGAAATGCTTTGATTGTGAAATATAATAAAAAGCTCATCAGCAATGGGAACCAGAACAGAATAGCTTCCTAGATCAGTAATTGAAACAACCAAAGACAGAAAAGAAATAGTCCCTTCTCCCAATAGCCCCTTCTTTTCAAAACATAATTTGTTACCTCTACGCCGGATTAAACATCACTCTCAGGTCGCACTTTAGCCCTAACAATAAATTCAGTGGCGTATATTTTCATACTGAACTAATGTACTAGATTCAAAGATACGCTAATGACCCCGAATTTATGAAATAACTGGCTTTTGAAACGAACAGCCACATTCCAATAGACACTCTTCAAATGTACACAGATAGTAGTAGGAATGATCAAGGCCACTCTAGCAGAGCGGCGTTTTCATCAAAACTCTTACTTCTAATTATTGCTGCAAATACAGAAATTCTAACTACTTTTCTGTATTCAAGTCAAAACTTAACGCAATTGAATATGTCCTTATTTGTGTTGACGGTATTAATTACTGAGCCTAACTTTACATATTTACTATATGAATACTCACTGACAGTAGATCCTCAATTCAATACCTTAGTAATTGGAGGGAGGTTAGTGACAGAGCTGGGATGTCCAATATAATTCTTATCTCTAATATATATAATTTTGAATCCAACGGGTCATGTTGGTATTATTGGCAACAAGATGGCTGATACTCTGGCAAAAGCAGCAGCTCGTTGCTCCTCAACCAGATATGTGCTCCACCTTCAACGAGGTTTTCTCAGAGAAAAAGAAATTGAATAGGATCTTGAAAAAATTTCCTTTGGAACACCATTGGTATTCTAGGAAAAACCTTGATGGTGCTATCTTTTTTGAGGGCAAACAGATGCCAACAGAATTTTCTCTCATTAACTGAGCAGTGACAAAAAGTTTTTAAAGTAACTAGTGTAAATCTATTCGGGCTTCATCTGAGCATATTTTAAATTGCATCGATTTTAAACTAGACGAGATGTTTTCCAAAACTTTAGTTTTTTTGGGCTTACGGAGTTTTGATTTTGTCATGCCAACTAGTGATCAGAAACAATAACACTTATTTAAAGAATATTCAGTGTATTAAGGAATTTGTTAGAACTCGAAATAAATTAGATGAAATATTTTTCAAAGAATTTGGAATAAAAGAGAATTTAACTTTGGAATCAAAGAGGAATTTTCATGATACAATGAAACTTATCCATAAATACAAAGCAAACTTAAAAAAAAAAAAAAAAAAAAAAAAAAAAAAAAAAAAAAAA
>JAPDSC010063687.1:0-37822 GCA_026290005.1 Latrodectus geometricus | reverse complement strand
TAATGGTTTATCAGTGCCAGAATTATTTTATTTAAGAAATTATTTTATATCTTTTGCTTTAATGATTGAACTTTCCATTAGATACAACAGGTTATCTATCAGAGAAAAGTTCCGTTCATGTGTTAATGGTTTATTCAAGACATCACCAGCACCAGCCTTGGATAAGGTGTCAGCTATATCATTACCCTCAATGTCAACATGAGAAGGAATCTATTGAAGGTGGATCTGATGCGATAGGGAAAGGTATTTTAAGTTTTTGAGTATATTTACTCCCACACTATCCCTCACTTTATGCCAATTAGCCAGGCGTTGGATTGAAATTCTACTACTTGTCAAGATCCAGATGACACAACTATGGGTAATTGGTTCATATATGGGGAAACGGGTAGGCACTGTGTCCAAAGACTGGAGCAGCAAAGATAGAAGTCTGACTCAACTTCAATGCCTGTAGCTTAATGAAATCACCTTCTTGCCTATAGTGACTCTACCAGGAGTTAGACACCCGTCGTGCTTTGCCCATTCCACTTAGTGATACCCCCTCAACGCGATGAGGCAATCTACAAGGCTTGAGGGGATAAATATTATAATTGATATGAATTATTAAAATTTATTTTTTTAACAATTAATGGTAAAGTTTTTCATTTATATCAAATTATAGAAAGAGTTCATGAGAATAAATAGCTTAAAGTATAAAATGTATTCAAGAGTTAATTTAAAACTTCATGATTATTGTAAAATATAAACAGAAAATCTTTATCCTTAGAATTAAATTCTAAGGATGAATTAAATTATATTAAGATTGCATTAATCGTTATTATTCTCGTTCTTAGAGTTAAATTCCAAAAGTTAGAATGACGAGAATTTATAACAGATTAACAAAACAAAGCATAAATACAAGTTAGTAACAGATTAAACACACATCACGTTAGAAAACAAGTTGTAATAAATTTCCATTTTTTGAAGGCTCAATTCATAAAATATATTAAAAATCAGTCTGAGAAAGCTAAGCAGGTATTTTGATTATTGTACTTAGAAGCAAAGCAAGATATTTTTAAAGCGTTTGTAAGAAAATCTATAATAACAAATTATCAATAGTTTCATGAAAACATTTGTTAGAAATAAAAGCATTTATCTTTTTAAAGAAACACGTTTAAATAAATTCATATTAACATTAAAATTGTTAAATGTTTATATTACTTGTCAACTGTTATCATTCTAGAATGCCAAGCACAATTAAAAATATACTGCTTATACACAATACATCACAATTTAATATACTAAATATCTAACTACTAGGTCTAAAATTTTTTATTTGAAGTTTAATATTTATATATTATACATAAATATTCCGCCTACTCTGTCTTGTGGTCAGTATCCTGACTGCGGATAGGGAAGTCTTGGTTCGAATCCCAGTAGGGGCATGGATGTATTTTCTCATTCTCTCTCTCCTGTCTTTGTCCTTCCTTGTATGAATGGGTTGTGAATGGTTGCCTACCCTAAAAACGGGTTCCTATATTATGTGTGTACTGAGGAAGTCGGACTCAACCCCCTATTGTGGTTCAGTTGAAAGAGTGCAGCAGCGCTCCCATACTGCCAGTCTGGCTGGCACTCGACAAAGAAAAATAAAATAAAATAAAAATACATAAATATAAAACCAATCTACTAACCGTGAGACCGTTTTGGCTAGGTTGGTTTGGGTGTTCACTCTCGTTGTCAGTAGATAATGGGTTCAAATCCTGACTTAACCAAAGATCCCTCGTGTTCACAAATGATGGCAGCATCACGTAAAATATGTCGTGGTCGCAATCTCCTCCATGTGAAATGTTACTTCTCTATGTGGCAAGCTAAGTGAGGGGCCTTCTGCTTTATCGCTGCTTCTATATTACGAAGACCCACCCACTTTCAGGGCAATGATGGCACACTCACAGTATGCCCCACTATAAAAATTGCTATCACTTCCACCCCTTGTAATGTTACGTAGGTGGAATATCCTAAGTAGCCAGGATATTCCACCTGGCCAGGATATTCCATCCAAAAAGGACAAGCTACTTTGAGTAGCTTGTCCTTTTTGGATTTTGCGCCAAAAAATATATCCAATCAACCTAATTCGCCCGGCATTAGAAATGATAGATGAAAGTTTATCTTACGTTACCTTACGATTGTTCATTGTTATGTTGTTATTGTTCATTGCTATGTTGTTATTGTTCATTGCTATGTTCATTGTTATGTTCGTTATTATTGTTCAGTTTTATATCAAAATTAAGTTAGATGCATGAGTATTTAAATAAAAAAATAATGAAAACTAAAAGCCTATTTTATATTTACATATAAAAATATTTTTATATTAATTAACAAAATATAGGGTAAAAGTTAATTGGCTTAAATTAATTAAAATTTTAATTTATAAGAAATATTTATCAATTAATGATATAAAATATTTTTGAAATATCGAAAAAATTCAAACAAATTATAATGAAGGTCAAAGATTTAGATCAGTACACACAATAAATTATTATTTATTCAATTTAGTAATAATAAATACCATGTATGTCCAATTATAATTGTAGATAGAGAAAAACTATAATATGTGCTTATTCAAAATATTAAATGAATAAAACAGCAAATCAATAGAAGTTAGATATTTCAAATAAAGTATTTTATTTACATTCGCAGCATAATGAAAAGACATTCATTAATAAAAATATTTTGAAATGATATAATAGAAAATGTTACAAAGTAAAAAGAGCATTAAATTATTCAGTATAAAATAAGCAAAATATCTGTTATGTAACTTGTACACTGCGGATCATAAATATAAGAATAGCTGTCATTTCCTTAAGTATATATATTAAGCATTACTAAAATTGCTCGTAAGTACAAAGTTACTGTAAAAAGTTTTAAAAGAATTTCTTCTTTTGCATAGATGCTAAACTATTAATTATTTAGAAGTTACTGCTTCCATATTTCAGTCATGCTCAGATGAAGAAATATTGTTTTTTATTGATTATTTTTTAAATAATTAATTTTCCCTTTCTTACTTTACTTCAATAGAAACTTTTATTGTATTGATTTTTTTTTCATTTGCTTCTTTAGTATTTTCGAAGGGATGGCGAGATAAATAATATATGGGATTCATTACAAAAAATAAATCAGTTATTAATATATTTCGGTTAAAAATTAAGGGCTGTTGTGATGATATTAAAAAAGAAATTCATCTTATCATAAACATGAAATATTATGTTTTATGTATGTATGCAATTATATGAAACAAAATATTATATTTACAGATTTTTCAGATTTCGTCTTAAAAATTTTTTAAATTATTATAAAGGATTTTTGGTTTAATTTAATTATTTTAGTGTTATTTAAATTTCAATTATTAAAAATGAAAGCTTGCATCAACATTTATAACAATATTTTGTCGTTTTGGAATTGTTGCCTTATAAGTTATAATTTACAATATGAAACAATGTAAAAAGGCATCATTTTTTCTCAATCTAGGAAAAAAATATGCTGACACTGCAATAATTTACATATCCTAAAGTTTTAAAAATTATATTTCATCTTTATTTACAAATGACATTTACAAAGTACAAAAACATAACCAAGTTGTAGGAATTATATAATTATAATAAGAGATTTTCTTTAGCATTTTAAATGCTAAATTAACATTAAATTGTTTTTATTTTGAAATATATTCATAAAACAATTTTAATTATTTATCAATTTTGATTAATAACTTAAATAATTTGGGCCTACAAATCGGATATAAGATACTATATATAGCGTTTTTCATATTCACAAATATCCAAAAAATAACAATTTATCACAGAATAAAATATAAAATTTATCACACAAATTATTCATTCCTTTTACAAAACAATTCATTAAAATCAATCAGTTAACTACTGAGAATTTAACATATATTCATAAAAATAGCTACTCATAAAATAAATTGATAAATTCAACATAACTGCAATTTGCAATGAAAAAATTCAAAATCTATAAATAAATAAATATTATATACATAAGTTTTGAAAGATATTTTGTTCACAAAGTTATTATAAAATAACGAATCATGCACAAATAAATTATAACTGTTTTATAATATTCTTTCATAAATTATATTTCGCTTTAAAAGCATAAAATGCATAATTTAACTTAATAATTAATTCATTATATAGATAAATAAATTTATTTTTTAATGTGTGTACAGTATATATATGAAATTATACATAATACCAGATGAAAAACTTAAATAAGTACCCTAAAATGAAATACAATATGCAATTAACCTAATACATGATGCTTTATTTTGATTTGTTTAAAACAAAGTGACAGAAAAATTAAGATTTTATAGACAAAGCATGGAATTTTCATGATAGTCTAGTTAGATCAGTAAATAAATCAATGTATAAAATGGTATGATTTAATTATTACATATTTGACTAAATTATTAAAAATATTTCCTTCACAATATATAAAAAATGTTTTTCAACTATTTTCTAAATGTCTATTCAAAATACATAAAATATTATTCAAGCAATCTACATAGTTAAACTCAATCATAATACATGAAGAAATGCTTACATAATTTTGATACATAAAATGTCAAATATTAAATACAGTTTTAGTTCTATTTAAAATTTAATTGTAAACATAATAATTATTAAATAAATATCAGATATATGAGAGTGTCCAGTACCTGCGTCGTCTATGTATTCTTTTTTCAAATACAAATATAATTATAGCACTATTTCAAAAATGTTTTTTGAATGTGGTAACGTAAGTTAAAATCTTTGATACAGATAAATAAGTTATGGTAAAAAAATTAAATTTAACTGTTCAAAGCTCTTTCAACTTTCACAAATTGTAGCCATTAAAAGCTCTTTTATATAAGCAATTATATAGTGCTAAATATTTATTATGCTTTATTATTAAAATTGACTGAATTTTTAAATACTGAATTTTTAGACTTAAGGCACTTTTTTAAAAGAAAGATGCATTATATATGTTTAAAAAAGTTTAAATAAAATGCGTTTTACAAATTATACCAAAGTATAAAGAAGCAATTGTGCCCAGCTGTTCTAATTTTTCGAGTGCAGAAAATTCAATTTTTTTAACATATAAAAGATGTGAAACATTGTATTTTTGTAAATATATATATATAATATAATAAATACACTGTATAGATATATATAATAAATAAATACAATGTATAGAAAAAGCAAATACAATATTAATCAATAAATAAGTATTATAGGCAATCGAACCAGCGCAAAAGCAGCTATTGTGTGAATGCCGATATAAATTAAGTACGATATATTTAATAGATAAAGATAAAACAAAGAAGAAACTATACAATTTAATATCAATAAGACAAAATCAGGAAAAAAGAAAAACAATGTAATATAATATAATTAAGGATAAATATATATATATATATATATATATATATATATATATAACAAGCAGTTAAGAAAATAGTCATTAGACGACGGTACGACTGGAAATTCTCAGTATATAAATACATATATAATTATGTAATATAACTTAATTTTCATTAAATGTCCAACAAGATAACAAATCAATAGTAACACCATTTAAAGTAAAGTGTGTAAAATAACTTAAAAAAATTGCATCAGTTAGTCTTGATAAGTTTCCAATATTCAGTTTGAATAACAACTAACCAATATTCAGTGTGAATAGCAACTATAAAAAGTATGTATTTACAAAACTTATTACCATACAGTAGGAAATGCAAGAATCATTTGCAAAAATGTGTTATAAATATTTAGAAATAGTAACAATTCTGTTCAATGGCAATTAAATCTCACTTTGACTTGAATTAGTCTCGCCATTTTGACGATTTTGAATTATTATATTTTGTAAATATCTACTTTTTGCAATGAAGCCTTCACGACTGCTTAAATCGTGGATGAATTCTTCTATTCCTTCAATCCATTGTTTTCTTCGACCTCCTATCTTATTCTTACCATCAGCGCTCCATTCCATAACACGTTTGGGCCATCGATGGTCAGGCATTAATTTCACTTTCGAGTACCAGGCAGCTCGTTTCAATTCCACTGTGTCTTTAATACTTTCTTTGATTTCCATCAGTTCATACATTCTTCGTTTACTGTGGTACTCCGGATAGTTTTCACAACACCACTTCCAGTAAGCCATTTCAGCTGTATGAATACGCCCCATAAGCTGTTCAGTCATCGTCCAAGTCTCACACCCAAAGATCAGCAAACTTTCTATGATGGAATGGAATATTCTTTTCTTGTTCTCCTCAGATATAAGACGGTCACGAGCCACAGAATGTAACATTCCAATGGCGTATTTGGTACTCAGAATTCTATTGTCAATGTCTACTTCATTCCTTCCACTGTTTTCCAAAATGGAGCCTACATATTCAAAGAAATCTTCACAAGGTACAGGCACTTTATCAATCATAAGCTCTACATCTGTTTCTTCTCCAACTCTAAGATATTTGAAATTTCTGAAATTAATGTTCAGATTAACTTTTTTTAGTTGCTTCAACAATCCCTCAACAGCAGATCCTAAATGCTTTACGTTTTCAGAAAATATCACCAAGTTCGTGTGTTGCGTAACTAAAGAAAATAGTTTGACATTTTCAATTGAAAATCCTTTCTTTTCGTTTTCCTTAAACCATTTTTTCATTGCTTCCCGGACATAAATTTGAAACAATGTTAAGGACAAAGGACATTCTTTTCTGAGGCCTTTAGAGACCGGAAAACTTACTGAACTTTCCGATGGGAAAATAATTCTCATCTTGTTTCCCATATACAGATGTTTAATTAATTCCATATATGTTTCACCAATGATAGATCTGTGTGCTTCACAGAAAAGCTTGGCTCGCGGAATATCCATAAGAGTTTCTTCCAAATTAATAAAAATTAAATGCAAAGGTTTATTTTGTTTCGCAACACATTTCTGTATAAGTTGTCTCATTATAAATGTTGCATTCAAACGTGATTCTTCATGAACAATTTTGCACTTTTCTTTAAAAATGTCTTCTTTCTCGATGAAATTCTTTACAATCATCCCCATTATTTGCATAATAGAATGAGGTACATAAATAGACTTGGTTACAGAGTTCAGCTTCCTTTCATCATCAGACTGGTAAATTATGAATGTTTCGTTAATTTCTTCTGGCACTTTTTGACCGTTAAATATTGCTTGAATCAGCTCTTTCAAAAGCTTCTTCATTTTGTTGCTACCGTGCTTCAAGAGTCTCATACTAATACCTCCTGGTGAAATAACGTCTTTATCTTCAAGATCATTTAAAGCTTGTATTACATCTGCGGGGAAAATAGTAAGCTCGAATTTTCCTTTCTCTTCATTTTTAAAATTGGTAAATTCAGTTCGCATCTCCTTAAAATAATTTTTAAAATATACTTCTGTTATCTCTGTATCCTTCAAAATAACAGGGTTATACTTATTCCTAAATTCATTCAAAATATTCCAAATTGCTTCAATCTTTTGTTTTTGGTTTGGTATGCTATCAATCGATTTACAAACTCCAGACCACAATTCGTTTTTAATTTCGGCAGCACAATATGGGATACACATATCCAAATTTACATTATTGTTTTCTCTCATCTCGCGTTTAATTTTTCTAGTCAGCATAATATCTTGCATTTCTTTATCCCATAAAACTACACACCTTTCTTTCTCTGTGGCGATTCCTAGTACAGATTGGGCTGCATTATGAATAGCATCTTTTAACTGTTCATACAATTCAGTAGCAGATTTTTCCTTCAACAGCTCTATGTTTTCATCTAAGTTCTGCTTATACATTTCATCATAGGTTTCGCTAAATAATAAGTAAGTATTATAGCTGAATATAGCAGAACTAACAACTTGTGTGGCTGGAAAGTCTATTACAGCTTCTACATAAATATGATCTGTACCATCTATATATTTGCACGTAGGCTTGGGTAAAATATCTAACCATCTACAAGCAATTACATCAATTATTTCTAAGGATGTATTTTGTCTAGTAATACAAAAATCAATGATAGATTTCATATCTCTCACATGGTCATAATGAGTGTATTTGTGAACATCTGCATGCTTAAAGAAAGTATTTTGCAGTTTTAAGCCATATTTGGCACATATTTTCACAAGTCTTGTACCATTATCACTGATTTCTTTTTCTCCATATTTTCCCACGATATTGCTAGACGTCGACTTACCAACTCTTGCATTCATGTCACCTAGTATAATCAATTCATAACGTTTCTTCACTTTTTTTATTGCTTCTGTTAAGCTTTCCAGAAATTTCTCCTTTATCTGTGGGGATGAATTGTCATCAACTCCGTACACTCCCAGAAGCGCTATCTTTTGTCCCAAAATATAAAGCCACACCTGAATGATACGTTCATTGATGACTTTCCATCTCATTTCCTTAGCATGTTCTTTCTTTATCAAAACAGAGACTCCTGCTCTAGGGGTACCAACTCTTATGCCACTATATATGTGAACATAGTTGGAATATTCCTCTTTACCGGCGCCCCTTAGTTTTGTTTCAGTGAGAACAACTACATCCTTATTTTCTCTTTCAATTTCAGCAAAGACTTCCTGTTTCTTTTCAGTCAAAGCCCTAACATTCCATGTCCCAAAGGTGATTGATCTCTTGAATTCTTTTTTTAATTCCATGCTTCTCTCAAGGTCTCTTGAAAGCTAATAAAGAACCACACAAAACAGATTGCTTACTCTGTCTTCGAAAGTATGTTTTTTTCAAGTTACTCTTGTAGAGCAAGAGCGAAAATAAGTAAGCACATATTTTCTCTTCATCTAAAATATACAGCTCCTCCTGTCAGAAATCTGGAAAAAAAAAATAATAAATATTATGAAAAAAAGTATTTTTAAGTATAGAAAGTCGAGGCTGAAAAAAAATATAAAATAAATACTTGGTATTTAAAATTACAGTAGTTAATACTTGGTATTTAAAAATTTAAATAAAAAACAGTTAGTAATAAGATGATAATATAAAAAAAATTACATATTCTTATTTATTTATTAATAAACGTTGATAAGAAACAAATCGTTTATTAATTTTGTTTTACTTATTTATTTCTCCCTTGATGAAGCTCATTGCTGAAGCCACTTGATTTTTTCCTTCACCATAAATTTTTTCTAGATATTCTATATGCACAATAAAAACTAAATGAAAACAATAGGAAAACCAATAAAAAAGACTCTTCTTTTCAAACTAGAACAGAGATAACTGAAAAAGTAGTTAGGAAAGAAGCTTATCTTTACTTAAAATTGTGAAAAAGTAGAGTAAACACAATTATCTGCCAATAGATTTGAAACAGTAGATAGGAAATATCTTTGCACATTTGTGAAAGAACATGTTTTTCAATTTCATTCAATGTTAATGACCGGCATTTTAGTTTACAGTTATTTTCACTCTCCTCTATTAGTGTATTCTCCATTCTATGGTTATTGCCAGGGGCTATACAGTGAGGTCCTATTATCTTAAGTACATAAATTTAAGATAATAAACATCATACTATCACCAAAACAAATTACATTGCATTAAAATTAACTTGATGAGAAAACAGAAAAAATACATTTAAGTTCGAAGAATGAAATTTGAACTATTCTTACAATAATATAAATTATTCCTGATAATTTAGAAAATATTAAATATAATAGTTATCACAATCAAGAACAAACAAATTTTACCAAAGCATTTTACCAATCTTACATATTTTGAGGTATTACGTACAGCTTAGTTATTGTCTTAATTAACTCTACGATATATGAACGTAATTGATTCAAAAAGAGAAATATAATTTAATATTTTATTAAGCCATAAAAGTAGTAACTTTTTTTAAAAAAAGTTAGGTACATTACAAATAACATATAGCATTTAGCAAGTAATTGGTGGTACCATTCCTTGAGACCATTCATTCAAAAAGTGGATCTCTTTTCTAATAGGAAAAGTACATTGAGCAATCTTGATATAGCCAAAGTATAAAAGTGAAACAGAGAAGACAGTTACCAAAAGAGTATATATAGAATTATAGAGTATAATAGTATATATATATATAGTATAATAGAGTATATATAGTATAACAGAGTTATAGAGAAATGGGCTGTTTATAAGCAGGATAAAGAGAAAGAGGTAATTTAAGATATCTAAACGTCGACCATTCGTCGACCAGAATTATTATCAAATCATAAATATATTGAGAAATAAAAGATAAATATAATCACTTCATAATGCAAATTTCATATGGTTTCTTAAAAATTAAAATAAACAGGTTACAAAAATCTTAAAATAAATTATATTATTTTCTATTGTTAGAATAAGATTCTTATTTTAAATATTTTATGTAGATTCATAGGAAAAACATTATAGAGATACATTAGAAACAATATACAAAATTATAGACTAGAAAAAAACATTTGTGGTCAGTTTAAAAGTTAATCAAATTATAAATAAGAATGAATTCTTTGATATAAAATTGATTTGAAAAGAAAATGTAACTGATTTATGTATACAATATATTTCTTTTTTCTTATACATAATATATTCTACATACTGCACTTTTTTTTATTAAATACATTTGTTTTTAAATTTAGTATTCCTATAATTTAAAATTTTATGCCTTTTTATAGCCTCTCTCTGTATATATATATATATATATATATATATATATATATATATATATATTTGTTACACAAATCTCATATTTAGAAATTTATGACATTCGTGGAAATGCACTCTTAATGACAGAACAATTCATTGAAAAATATTAAATGTAATTTAAAGAGAACTTGATATAGCACTAATAGAATAAAGATAAAATAGCAATATGTAATGATGTTTAATTCATAAAGGAATGATTGTATTTTGAATAAAGAGTTTCTTTGTTTTTCTGAAAAATTCTTCTAATCGAAAAGATAAAAACATGTATTTTTTACTTTTTTTAATAATTTTTTTAAATGTATTTTTTAAAAATGATTTTAACTCGATTTTTTATTGTAGTGTAAGAGAAACCTGATTTTATTCATTTTATAAAAATAATTTATAAAATCTCATTAATAATTTCTAAATAATCAGTGAATTTCATTAAGAATTTTAGCTAACATTTTCGAAAATTCTATTTTTTCTTCATTTTTTCCTCTATTTCGTCACATTTGGATGATTTGGATAATAGGAAACATTCAGTACAATTAATTAAAACTTCTTTCCTCTAAATTCTATAGTTGCTTCGTTCCTTTCAGATAATCTTGCACTCAGAAAGTAATATAATATTGATTTCACACTGAATAGAATGTTATAAAATGCCTTTTAATACAAAGCCTTCTATTCATTTCTAACCTCCAAGTGTTAATGATCCGGTCAGCATTAATATTCGTAATTAAAATCCTGTTGGAATTTATGCCATAAATTTTAAGAAAACTTTATTAAATAAGTTACAAATATACGTGACTTTCTATTTTCTATTTAAAACAAAGAAAATTAAAAAGAAGTTTTAACTCAATATTTAGTAGTTACAAATAAATTACAATCATTAGTTTTATGAGGACTAATAAGCAATTATTTCAGTAACAAATTTTTATACTATACAAAACATAATCCATGAGTTGATTGACAGTTAAAATATACTAAAATTTCGTTTAAGTTATTCTAAACTTGCTCTAAAACTAAATTAATGATAATTAAATTTAATATTTTTAATTCATTGAGATTAGAACAAGGAGTCTCTATGATGTCTAAAAATCTTTGTAATACTGATTTTTTTTTATGTATAAAAGCAATTCAGGGAAAATTCAAATCTCCTTCAGAACTTGATTCCAGTTTACCCACATAGAATTTAAAAATCCTTATCTTAAAATACCGCTGTTATTAGATTGATATTCGAAAGACTTTGCAGGTTTTCGATAGATGCATTTTAATACAATAGAACACCAGTTCATCAGTTGCTGGATTTAAAAAGCAGAGTACATTGCCAATCAAGCTGGATGTGAACATTTAAAAAAATACGTGTAATTGTATAAATTATCTATTTCTAAATCCTTTTGCATAAAATATGTTGGAAAGTTTTATCTAATTTCCAAAAGCTATCACCTTGTAAAAAGGTCTATAACCAACACTGCTAAAATTTCCTTCAAGATTTTTTAATGAAAGAACCTGCTGATATTTTTGGCTCTATATCTCTCTCTTTATGAAGAATCCATTAAAAAGTTAAATCTAATTAACAGGAAGTTCCTTCCGTATTTCCGTTTTACCGAATGATGGAATAAAACCACTGCTCTTCAAAAGATAGTTATTTCTATCGCTAAAAAGAAAGTAGCATCTATTTTTCTTTCAAAATCTAAGTAGGTAGCTATGTGTCTAACAGGATCAAATAGAAAGTCAATTGTTATTTACATAACAGTTTTCGAGACAATGTTTCCTTTCAGTTGGAGTTCCCGTGCCTTTCTTTCGAAAAGCATATGAACAACTGCTTTGAAATTATACATACGATAAATGGAGCATAGAAATTAATTGGTATGCATATAAAGAATAAGAAAGGAATGCATTTGATAGCATTAAAATTTATTTACTTTAAAAAAATAATGCAAGATTTTTTACAAAAGACTTGGTTTATTGGTTACGTTTTGCACACGAAGGCTAACTAGACAGGAACCTACAGCTTAAAGTGGTTTCCCTACGAACCCCTAAACATCCAAACCCAAGGTGGGATTCAAACCCACGAACTATTGAACCAAAGGCCAGAGTGCTAACCATTTGGCTGCCAGCTAGGCCATTACAATAAATTTGAAATTTAGTGATAAATTATTTAATTTTTTTACTATAACTAATTCATAAATTAATATCTTCAAATTTCTATTTAGTTAAATTCATTAGGATTTTATAATAGAAATGTACAACAAAGAATATTTTTAAAATTATCTGAATTCAAGCAAAATTATTATTTTATACTAAATTGAAAAATATTTTTATTTGTATCTAGTTAATAAATATTCTTTTATTTTTATTGATTTGACATGCTTCATTTTTTAAAACTTTGATAAATATTTCTTCATTTAAAATGAATGGTTAGAAAAATGGAATATGAATTCAATGATAAGTTTAACAATCTTCAGAGATAACACACACTGAACACCAGACAATGTATTTTATCAATAAGTCAGTGAACATAAAACAATAAACGATAAGGCGAAGTCATGCTTCTACATGCTCTAAATAAAATTTTCTGCTCCGAAATATTTTTTATCGGTCTATTAAAACTAAAATACTTCACTCTCTTTAAACATCAGATATACATAATTGTAATCCAGAAAAATTTATTTTATTTATGAATATTAATTAAGAAATAGGCAATATGCGTGTCTCATTTCAAGCAGATCCTTAGCAAAAGTAAGCTAAAATCTAAGCCTTAAAATATCATAAAAAAAAAAAAAAAAAAAAAAAAAAAAAAAACAGAATACCGTCTAAAAATTAAATTACCAGAATTGAGTACATATACACTACTGGCCATTAAAATTGCTACACCAAGAAGGCGACATGCTACAGACGTCAAATTTATACGAAAGGAAGAAGGTGCTGTGATATGCAAATGATTAGCTTTGCAGCGCATTCAGACAAAGCAGGCGCCAGTAGCGAAACCTACATTGTGTTTAAATGAGGAAATTGTTCAGCCGGTTCCTCATACAAAAATTGCATTTGAACGTTGTTGCCTGGTGAAAAGTTGTTGTGATGCCTCGTGTAAGAAGGAGAAATACGTACCAGCACATTTCTGACTTTGATAAAGGTCGAATTGTAGCGTACCGGGATTGCGGTTTATCTTATCGCAGTATTGCTGCTCGCGTCGGTCGATATCCAATGACTGTTAGCAGAATATGGAATCGATGGGTTCAGGACGGTAATACGGAACGCCATGCGGGATCACAACAGCCACCTATCACTAGCAGCCGAGAAGACAGGCATATTATCCGCATGGCCGTAATGGATCGTGCAACCACATCACGAGCCGTGAGTCAAGAAACGGGGTCGTTTGGAAGACAACAAGTGTCTGTACGAACAGTTCGACGATGTTTGCAGCAACATGGACTCTCAGCTCGGAGACCATGGCTGCGGCTTCCCTTGACGCTGCGTCATAGACAAGAGCGCCTTCAATAGTGTGATCAACGACGAACCTGGGTGCACGAATGGCGAGACGTCATGTTTTCAGATGAACCCAGGTTCTGTGCACAGCCTCATGATGGTCGCATCCGTGTTTGGCGGCATCGCGGTGAACACACACTGGCAGCGTGCATTCGTCATCGTCATACTGGCCCATCACCTGGCGTGCTGGTATGGGGTGCCATTGGATACACGTCTCGGTCACCTCTTGTTCGCATTGACGGTGCTTTGAACAGTGCACGTTACATTTCTGGTGTGTTACGACCCGTGGCTCTTCTCTTTATTCGAGCCCTGCGAAACCATACGTTTCAGCAGGATAATGCCCGACCGCATGTTGCCGGTATTGTACAAACCTTCCTTGATACGGAACATGTTCGACTGTGCCCTGGCCAGCACGTTCTCCAGATCTTTCTCCAATAGAAAACGTCTGGTCAATGGTTGCCGAGCGACTAGCTCGTCACCAAACGCCAGTCACTATGCTTGATGAACTGTGGCATCGTGTTGAAGCTGCATGGGCATCTGTACCTGTACATGCAATCCAATCTCTGTTTGACACAATGCCCAGGCGTATATCTGCTGTTGTTACTGCCAGAGGTGGTTGTTCTGGGTACTGATTTCTCAGAATCTATCCAGCTAAATTTTTTGAAAATTTAATCACTTGTTATTCCTAGTATAATATATTTGTCCGATAAATATCATTTTGTTATCTGCATTTCTTCCTGGTGTAGCAATTTTAATGGCCAGTAGTGTATATGAATATATTAAAAATTAAATATATACTGTGCATTTAACTCAAAAACATTTATTACCTATTAAAAAAATTCTACCGCATAAAATATTTTCAGACGATTACAAAGTCTATAATGGCTTACATTCGAGAATATTATAAGATTTCAATAAGGCTTGCATTATATTTTTAGCAGTTAGATGCTCCTCATGAGATAATAAGATATCGAGCACAAATTTTGCTATTATTAAATAATGGAAAATGTTGTCTCTGCTGGTGATATATAAGTTTTTCAGATTTTTTTCTTTGTGTCAGTTGAATATTGTTGTTCATTATCCACGAAATATATATATATAGGTACTATAGCGAAATTCTAAACTACCTACAATCAAAATGTTTTTTAGCAGATTTCAGCTGTTGGATTGAATGTCAATAAAAATTATTCACTATTTTTTTAAAAATTAATTTGCCATGTATTTCTTCCTTAAGACTTTGGTTTGAAAAGGGTGAAAAGGTACTTTTTCGTTCAAAGAATACCTTTCATAATTCTTATTTATTTAAAAAATGTAATATTTTTAGTATTTAATACGTAATAATAATGTGCTATTTTGATTATCAGTCTTTACGTTTTTATTAGAAATATGATTTTTGCTTTTGTCTTTATTTATACATTAATTCTAAGGTACATTTCGGCCATACAAAAATTCCAATAAGAACTCATCAAGGATATTTAGGAAGGATGGATAAATATGACAACAAACAAAAATGATATTATGAAAGAAGGATATGTTAATTATTTCTGTGTTTATGAAATTGAAGAATATTATGATGAGCAATAATTTTCATTGTGTTTATATTTAAATGTCAAAAACTCCAAAAATAGAACTAACAAGATTAAATTAAATTAATACAAAAAGTAGGACACCATATTTCGTGTATGAAAATGACCTTTTTGATTTGTTTAAAAGTTATGCAAACATTTCTAGGTATTTTTTACCAATATTAAATCGGATGCAGTAATTGTTTATTCAAAAACTTTACATACATTAAATCATGTGACTATTCCTTTTCATATAAAATATGCATATATGTATAAGAGAAAGCGCTTGGAATATGATATTGAAAGAGAAATTCTTGTAAATCAGAGCAAAATCTATGTAATTTTAAACATGCAATAAAATATAAAAGATTAAGCTAAATAATTGAAAATACTTTTCTGTCACAATATGCTTTAGTTAAATGAGAAATATTCGCAAAAGAATTCTTTTATTTCGTCAGAAGTGTTCACAACATTAATTATTTAGGAAAAAAAATTTTTTTATCAACATGACTTTAAGAATTTTTTCTACTAAAGCAGATGTCATTGTTTGACACATGGCTCGTGAAGTTCATAAACTCAGTTTAAATTATTTTTTACTTAGCTTTTCTGCTTCAGTACCATATAAAAACCTGAAAAAACTTTGGTAACAGAAAAATAACTCATTTTTTAGAAAAAAATTAAACTAGTTTTTCATGATTATGCATGTTTAAGAAGCAAAAATTGGTCAAAGGACTTTATTATTTTTGGAAACTTAATTACATTCAAATTTCAATGTGTTGAAATCAAAAATAATGGGAAAAAAATTAAGAGTTTGATTATTTAAGATATTTAGCATATAATTGTAAGTAAAAAAGTTAATATTTGGTCCAGCTCAATTAAATCATCTGAGGTAAAATTAATTCTTAAAAGCATCATTCTAAGAAAGTTAATATTTGGTCCAGCTCAATTAAATCATCTGAGGTAAAATTAATTTTTTAAAGGATCATTCTAAGAATTTTTAAAAGCATTAAATCATCTGAGGTAAAATTAATTTTTAAAAGCATCATTCTAAGAAGAATTTATACTATTTCTTAGTTTCATGGAAGGAAATGAAATGATCGATGAATTTCAAAAGTTTATAAATAACCGATACTTATTCATAAATATTCAAGAATTAATCAAAATTTAAAAGCCAATTTTCTGATTTCTAAGTTGAATAAAAATTTCATAAATCCATTACTTTTATATGGGGATGGAGGATATCATTGTTTAATAATGCGTTACTCAAATATAAATTAAAATATGTGTACGTTAACACTAGAAGTTATTGCATGAAGAAAATTCTTTGTGAAATGTAATTATAAAAGAGCACATGCATGTTTATGTAAATTTAAACTTCTTCTAAAAAATTCACCCAAGATATTGGCCTATTTCTCAGCTTATACATCACCTTTCAAATCTTATAAAAAAATTTGTATTGGTCTTTATTGAAATTTTATATTTCACACATTATTTATGTAACTGTTTTTTCTGAGAACATTATTACACTTGATCATTAAAATCTTATTATTTGTAGGCTAATGTATGCCTAAAATAATCTACAACAAACGAAAAGACAGAGTGGGTCATCTATGCATTAAAGAAAAAGTTCAAGAACTCTAGAAATAAGACAATTTATGATAAGTTTGAATTTGTCAACATTTAACCTCATGCCAACACCAAAAATTTCTTATACTGTTTAACCTCGATGTTTATACATAAAATATAAGATGCCATTAAAACTAAAGAAACATATAATTTGTGTATTTACTGTAAATTAAAAACAATCAAAGTATTTTTTTCAAAGAAAAAATTAAATAAATAAGAAAAATTGGAAAAGAATTCACTTTTAATATTTTACACAATTTGATAGTCCATTTTACAATTTTACATAAAAAATAATAGTCAATTATATAAGAAAATATGAATGATCTCCTTCCTTTTTTGTAGAGAATTATTTTATTAATTATAAGTTCTTAATAATTGAATGGTATTATACATTCCTAGTCAAATAAAGCTGATTCTCAAATTTTAAACTTTTTCTTGAATTGTTGAAAGAAGAAATAGCAGATAATTATAAAAAAATTAGATGTGCAGTATGTGTACCATTAAATAAAATATAAATTTCTAAACTTTAAAATCTTTTATAACAATTGTTGGAATTACATTATTAAACAATTGCTTATGGTGTAAAATTAATGTAAATAGGCTAATAACTTTTTCAAGTCAAATATTGGACCCATGATATTCTATGAAACTCTGTATTCTTTTATTTAAAAATCCTTGGATGCTATTGCCTAACAAGATAACAAAGATTAAACATGATGAAGGAAAATCGGAAGACAATTCAAAGTAAGAATTTTGCGATGAAAATCCTCGGGGTATGAACTCGGTCTTCCATTGCAGCAACATTCGAAGGAATGTTATACGAAGAAAGAATGTTTTAAGATTTTATACAGAAATTAATGATGCTGCGGCTTGATGATAAAGCAAGTTGTAAAAAGGAAATTCAAAAAATGATTTTGTAATGAGAAAAGATAAATTTTCAGTGTCGTATTTTTGGTTTTTCCTCTTATTTGTCGAGGTGGGTGATTCAAAATCTTCTAAAAATATTCCTTTGAAGTTTAGTTTTAGTTTTAACACAGCTGTTAAAGATGAAAGCAATTTCTACTTATTTAATTTAAGAGGATCTGTGAGGATGGATTCTTTAAAGTTTACCTTATTTTTATCTTTGTGATTCGTTTAAATTTAAAAATTCTTCTACCTGCAAGAAGCTTTTTGGAAAAGCAAAAAGTGAGATTCAAAGTTATACAATTTTGTCCTTTTAGGAAACTTAGAATGTTAACGTAAAAAGAATATGAATGTAAAAAAGTTAACGTAAGAAGAAAAAGAATATAATGAAGAATGTTAACGTAAAAAGCCACACTGTATTTTTAATTAAAAAAAATTGTAAAAAAGAACGAAAGAAAACTTGCAAGTTTTTGGAATCAAAAATGAATTGCAGATTGGAATTTCATTCATCTGTAAAATTACTTCATGATTGGATAACTACAGAGGTAGAAAAAGCGAAGGAATCATGTGCAACCGCGCCGTATTAATCTAATCTAAATCATTCGCGACATCAATTATATATATAGTTTCAATTCGTGTGGAAACGTTTAAAAGCCGAAAATTTTTCAAATGCATTATTAGAGTAATTACATGCTTTTATGTTAATGATTTCCTTCGTTTTAACTAACAGTATAAGAATTTTTTTTTCAGAATATAACAATAATTTTAAAAATTTCACATCACACAATTTTATTTTCATAAATGAAATATTCTTTCGAGCTGATCTGGGTGATTTCAAATTTTGGATCTAATTGAAAATTGTTAAAATTAAGAATGATGAAACTTTAAGAATTTGAGATATATTGAATGATTTATTTCGCTATAATATATTTATATTATAAGTCTAAAGATGTGTAACAAAAAGAAAATTACAATATATGAAAAAAAAATGAAAATTTATTTATAAAATTTCGATTTAAGAAATTTACTATTAAATGCAGCTCTATTAAAAATATTTTGTAAACTTTTGTTTTAAGATATTTTATAAGAATTTTGAAATTTCTATGAGGAGATTATAAATATAAAAAAACCAATATATTGTATAAAAAATTTTGTAAATAGTGCTCAATTTTTTGAAAGAAAATAAGCAAGAAATACAAAAAAATAAAAGCAATATTTTAAATTTAATCACAAATTCCTGACAAATTATACTCCAAATGTGACAATGAGTTATTATCTTATGGGTGGACTCGGCTTCTCCAAGTGTCATATGTAACAACTATTTTTTTCAGTTCATAATAACTTTTTTTTCAAAACATTGCTCCGATGCAAATTTTATTCAAAAATATTTGTTCATCATATATATATTTATCATAAAAGGCATTTTTTAAGGTAATTATAAAGCCTTATATATTAATATTTAAAACAAATAAATAATATTTATGTTTTCTAAGTTATTATTTCACTAATTCAATAATAGGATTTTTTTTTTCAAAAAAATTTAAAAAAAAATCTAACATTTTTTTTATTGATAATATTATATTTTAAAGAAATAAAAATATTACTATAATATAAAAGTAATGAAACCAAATATGCAAAAATTTCTAACTTTTAAAAATAGCAAATATAAAAATAGTAAAATACTAAAAAATATTACATACCATGATTGATAAAAATATCAACTTCAACATTGCTTAAATCAAAAAAACTATAAAATTAAAACGCAATTCATTATAGAATTTACAATGAATAATTTAACTTTGATAAGAAAAAAATTTTTCACATCACGTAAGATTTGATTACGTTATGCTCTTTAACCGGCAACTTTTAATACATGTACTTCAATGGATTATTTCAACTCCAGACACAATATCGCCAACTCTGAAGCCTCAGTTACGTCAGAAGTTTGTTTCCGTTCGGGAATAGTAAATCACAAAAAAGTAACAGCGCCATCTCTTGTTTGTTCTTCAAAATAAAGCAATTTAAGAAGTTGATATATTTATACATTTTTTGCCAACTAGTAAAAATATTTTATTTTCAAAGAAAATGGAAACATTTTTAAAGTTATAGTAATTTTCTTTTACTCCGAACTTATATTCATATGATTAAAGATATTAAATATTTCCTGGAAAAATATTTTTTATATATTTCATAATAATTTTTTAATGTCATTCCAATGTTTTGTGACAGATAATAATTGAAATTGTAAGCCAAAAATTTATTAAGTTATTAGTTGAGAAAAATTAATGAGAGATTACAAGCTCAAATAATCAGAGTTTTGGTGAATCAATGAAATTCGTATTGAATATATTTAGACAGCAAACACTATCAAAGTAGTTTTAGTTAATTACTACATTTCACGTATTTAAAAAAATTATTTATTTTTAAATTTTAAACATAAATATATTAACTGACAATTATGTAGAAATTAAATTATCAATAATCGCAGTTTTAAAATAAATTATTAAATTAATTTTTATATACACAGCAGGACATTAAAATTATTGAAATATAAGCTAACATGCTACACCCTTGAAATTACAAGATAGGAAGAAGCTATGATGCTGAAATGATTAAATTTACATGTAAAATAGACGGCTGTGGTGATTCCCGGAATCTATTAAAATGAAGATCCGTCACACAGCAAGTTTTCACTACACAGAGTGCTTTTAAATATTGTTGTCTAGTGAAAAGTTGAAGTGGTACCTCGTGTAATAAGTAAAAATAGCACATTTCTATTACTGATAATAGTTGAATTGTTACCTACCCGCCCTGAGATTTATCGTATCATAATATTGCTGCTCGCGCCTATAGAGATCCCTTAACTGTCTGCAAAATATGGAAGATTCAGGACGGTCATGCGGGATCTCTTACTATCTGGGTGAATATCAGTTAGTGGTGACTATCATTTATAGTCAAGGAGACAAACATGTGACAGGCATGGATTTAATATATCAATCAACCACGTCACTAGCCCTAAATCATGAAATAGTTTTTTTTTTTTTTTTTTTCTCTTTTCAAAATAACATGTGTTGGCCCAAACAGTCTGTGATGTTTACAGCAGCTGACTGTCATGGACTAGCTATGACGTTCCATTACACATAGAAGTGCTAAAGCACTCCTTGAATCAACAATGAAATTGGACTCAGGAATGGCATAACAATCAGATGAATCGTAATTCTGTTTAGAACACCGTGATGGACGCATTCATTTGTGTTTGGCTACATCTTGGAATGCACACATTTCAACTTGTATTTATCATCTTTATATTTTATCAGGATGTATAGGCACCATGATAGACGCATTCATTTGTGTTTGGCTACATCTCGGAGTGCACACATTTCAACTTGTATTTATCATCTTTATATTACATCAGGATGTATGGGCACCATGATAGACGCATTCATTTGTGTTTGGCTACATCTCGGAGTGCACACATTTCAACTTGTATTTATCATCTTTATATTACATCAGGATGTATGGGGTCTTATTGGATTCATGTCTCAATACAATGTTGTTCGTAATGATGGCAATTCACACACGGGTCGCTATATATTTGTATTGTTTGAACACGTTTTTATATTCTTTATTTTTATTGCGATACTCTATGTTTCAATACGATAATGTTATTGCATGTTTCATTGTATGTACTCATCTGGATACACAAAATTATAATCCCAATCAGATTTTATGATCACCAGGACTGTTATCATGATCGTAATGATTCGTTACATTCGTCAGCCATCAAATTCAATAAGAATCAGGCATTACGACTATGATGAAACTGCATGGATAGTTGTACCCTTGTATAGGCAATTCAAAAATGCGTGTCCTCTTTACTTCTAATAGAAAAACATTTTTCCAATTATAATGGTGTAGGCTCAAACCAAGGAAAAAATATATATATATATATAATTGTTATATTATTCAATGAAGAACAGTTAGACATTCTGTTCTCTCTGATAAAATGTCAATGTTTTTCAATTTACTCTTTTTTCTTTTTTTTCTTTAATTTTCGCCTTTGACATTTTATCAGAGAGAACAGAATGTCTAACTGTTCTTCATATCTCAACTTCTCTAACATTTTGGAAACTTCTCAGTCAATAATGTCCATTATTTATTAAGTACTTAGTTTTTCCCTTTTTTTATCTCTATTAGTTTCTATATTAGTCAGTTTTTAACTTCTATTCAGCCATTTCAGGTTAAACAGGTTATACTGGAGTTTATCAATAAAGAAAATAATCGCTCTTTAAATTTTCATTACAATTGCTATGATTAGTGTTCAAGCTCTTCTGTTCGCATGATTGATCGGAACATAAACAACAATTCTTCAAGAAAACAGTCCTCTTACAGGAAGCCAATTGAAAATTGTAAATCTCTGGCTATCTGAGTAGCAAGAGGATTCATAATATATAGCAGGGGTGGCCAAACTTTTGGGATCCGCGGT
This sequence comes from Latrodectus geometricus, assembly GCA_026290005.1. Taxonomy (NCBI): domain Eukaryota; kingdom Metazoa; phylum Arthropoda; class Arachnida; order Araneae; family Theridiidae; genus Latrodectus; species Latrodectus geometricus. Next base: position 15,081 of record JAPDSC010063687.1, on the reverse strand, counting down.
CTACTCCACGTTTAAAAAATCGAAAACAGTCTACCAATGGCAGAGCTAAATTAACATACATATTTATTTTCGATAACAAGAAAAAATGGTAAATTATGTGGTTTTTCTACAAAAAAAAACTTAATATTAATATTTACAAAATAAAAATTTACTGACGAAAATAATCAAAGTATTCATATATCGAAAACTGACTATCCAATTCACTTCGTTTAGTTGAAATTGGGCACTGTATATCTGCTACAAGTTTATCATACTGTGGCTGGTGCGAGCTTATTGCAATGCATAAACACGAAATTAAATGTTCATCTGTTAAATGCGACCAATCTGTTTTTGTTCATGGTTGAGAAAGTAGATTCGCAAAGATACCTCTATCCAAAGTATGATTTCAAATACAAATCAATTTGTAAATATTTGGAAACGTTTTCTCAGAAATTAATTTTCATAAACCAGTATCGCTCTGGATTTATAAAATATATCGCATCTTAATTTAATAATTTTTTCCTCGACCGTGACTGATGTGATATCTATTAAATGTCCTATTTTTTCAGATAGTCCATCAATGTTGACATTTTCATTCAATGGAAATATCATAAAATTGAATATTTCTTTCAACCTAATTAAGTCAGCGAATCTTCTTTTAAATTCTTCAAACAAAACAAGTAAGTATTCAGCGAAATCTTCAAAGTCTTGCTTTGGATTATGGATGCACTCTTCCTCCATGTTTTTGAAGTTTCTCATTTCATGTTTTCTTAATTGAGATCCATACCTTTCGATAATTTTTTTTGAATGTTTTAATCGCGTTTATCATTCCATTATAGGTTTTATATATAAATAGTAAACCTTTAATCATAAAACTTTAAATCGTAAATCTTTGCACAGTTTGTTTAGGGTTTTAAAGCGTAGACTGTAGTAAATTTTTATTTTAAATAATTTATTAATTTAATGTCATAAGTCAAATTAAATTGTTAATATTCGAGGTCATTATCAGGATGGTCGCGCGGACTACCTAAAATGTCTTCGCGGTCTACCAGTCGACCGCGGTCGACGGCCACCCCTGATATATAGACTATGAAGTATGTCTTGATGTAATTGAGAATTACTATTTTCTTTGGACGTTACGGCTATTGGATGTCATTATCCACAGACTTAATTTTGTTAAATCAGGGATCTTATAAGTAGTTCTAATAGTTGGTTATGATGCTGGGCATTACATTAAACTTTCGAGCAAAAAGAGCCTTAGATTAGCCAAGCTCTAAGCATTTAGCAATCACCACAATCATGTTAGAAAGCTAAAATACGAATATTATTAGGTTGGGGGAAAAGTAATCCATTATTCTTTCGGTAGACGTCTGTAGTGATCGATATCTCGTGAGGTATTTATCAAACAATTTCAGATTTATGCTCGTTGGAAAGGTGACATTGGACACTAAAATATCCTCTTGCGGTTTTTTGTTTGATTAATTCAGTTACGAGTACAGGGTTTTAAAAATAGAAGACAACAAATAGAAAATTCAATACATTTTCGTTTTTCTCTTGTAACGGCGAAAAAGATAACCGGGTGGCTAAAATTGTGAAAGGTGTTTATCGTCCTATATAAGACTGTAACAACCAGTTACGTACAATTTTTGTTTCGTCGATTCCGTTCGGGTATTTTTGATGTTAGAGAAGCACCTCGCATGTGGATACAGCATCGTCAAAATTGTCTATAAAATATCAAAAATGATCGAAGTTAACCGCATGTCAGCAGTCGTAACGCGCAAGACCTACAAATCTACATGAAAGCTGTTTTAAACCTTTTTACAAAGTGAATCCAAAAGAAGTTACATAAAGTTCACGTAAAAATATTGGATTTCTTTTTCCCCAACCTAATATTATTTTCCAAAATATCTTAATAAATAAAATTTAAAAGTTTCATTTAAAGCTGATTTATAAAAACAAAGAAATAAATACTGTGAATTATGTTGCACCAGATGAAGATTCTTATACCAGAAAACGATCAGAAATTGGAGAATTTTCATCGTATAAGTAGTTCTAAATGAGTTGGTTATGGTGACATTGAATATCTGATCAAAAAGGACTTTAGATTAGCCAAGCATTAAGCATTTCGCAATCACCACAATCATGTTAGAAATCTTAAATATAAACATTATTATTATTTTCCAAAATATGCCAATGGACAAAAGCTACATTTAAAGCCCGTCAACATGTTGCAATGCGACACATGCATCTACATTCAATAAACAACAGCTAAATGCTTATTAAATGAAACTAAATTATTTTGTTTAATCTTTGGAGAAGTTCATTCGATTTATCATTGTGCTAAACTCAACAACCTAATTGTTTCGAAACTCAACGAACTAATAAAGAGTTGATTTAGTTAATATTTGTCGTGTGTGTTACTATTTTTCAGAATCACGCCCTATCAACCAAAGCACGTCAAAATCAGTTTTGCAATTGACTTAGATAAATGATTGGTTTTTTTGCGTTTCACCACCAACTGAAGAGAAATTATATGTTTCTTCCAGTTATTCAAAAGTATTCTTTTCCTCTTTGCACTTTGACCTTACTCTCTTCTATAATAAGTTTGTTTTGTAAATATGGATATATAGTTTAATGTTAAGTATTTCAAGCAGTTTATGATAAAGTCGAATTTGCACTAAATAAAAAAGAAATTTTCCATGCAGTTTTATGCATACGACTTATTAACATCTTCTCAGAAAGCATTTTCATAAGATTCTAGAAAGAAAAGAAATTACATGTCTTTTCTGAAAAGAGTTTCTCTGAACTAGTGGTTCTGTTTGAATATAAAATCACAAATAAGACAGAGAGAGATTGTCTAAGATTAATAATTATCATAAGTGGAACATAAACTTTACGGCAGTTTACAAAATAACAAATCTTGCTGCAAATGTTTTAATTATCGTCTATGAGCAGAATATTTTGAAGGAAAAAAATATTACGAAGATTATAATTCTATAAATCCTGTAAAGTTGATTCATTTATAGGAACCGAATGTTCACGAAAGTTCCTTAAGAAAATTAAGTTATATCGTAAGTTATTTACTATCTAGCTATACCATAATTTCATTTATCAGCTTCCGTGATCTATTTGCAATAGTAGTTGCTGATTGTGCTCTTTATCGTAGTAAGATAAAATAAAAGTAAACTCCATTCTTTCATATTTATGAAGAAATATTGAAACCTTCAATAAAATATATTTTAACATCAATTTAAAATCATTAAATAATGAGGAAATTTATATGTATATACATATACTAGTGTAAAGTTAATCTGTTGTAAAAAATTTGTTATACTTTTCTTATAAAATATCCGATAAATATATTGTAGAATTCTTTTAAAATCAGGTATTGACAAAAATATACATTGGGGATTTAAAAAAACAAAAGTTATATAGTTAAAGCTGTTGTGGAATTTTTTGGTAGAATAAGCAATAATGAAAAAATGTTTTCCTTATTTTTCAAAAAATATTTCAAAAATACAAAAATCAAAAAATACTTAAAGCTATGTTACAAACTAAATGAAGATTTGTACAAGCACAAAGAACATTTTCTTTTCCTCACCATCAAATTTTAAATTCTAATTGTACTTTTGATATTTGATTAAGAACATACATGTACAAGAAAAGACTGGAATTAAGGAATAAGTGCATGTTAAGGAGTAGTGATTCAAAAGGAATTCAATAATTATCAAATTCAGGAATCAGATTCAGGAAAGATATACATTCGTAACTAAATAGAGAAAATTTTCATACAGAGATAAATATTTCTTTTTCTGGCAAATATATTATCTTTTTAGCCCATAGAATTATCTACGAACTGGAAATGATTAAATTTAATACAAAAAATTAATTCCTTCACAACATCAAATCCTTTTTATCATATCAATCAAAATTAATTCCAAGAATATAAGTTTGTAGTTTTAAGTTTTTTAATTTACAGAATTATGTATTTAACTTAGAAAAAACTTCGAATATATATATATATATATATATATATATATATATATATATATATATATATATATATATAATAGCATGCTTTTCATTTCGACATTTACGGAAAATGTGCAAAATGATAATAAATAACTCCTATTTGTACTAAATAACAGTTTGTTTTATTTCTAATAATTTAGTATTTATGCTTAACATTGTTTCTTCATTATATTCTAAAAAGCATACAGGTATTTGATTTTCTTTAATAGTTGATATGAATAAATGTTATATACTTTTGCACTTAGATTTATAAAAAATATTAAAATTATATTTGTACCTATAAATATTTCACTGATTTAAAAAAATGTTAGTTAAATAAACTTCAAATATTTGTTCATCTATTTTCTTCTTAAAGCAGTTCACAGTAGTTTTTTTTCAAATTTAATAAGAAAAATTATTATTATTTTTAAAGATAAAAAATTTATATTTGTAAGTCGATACGCAATCAATGTGTAACTTAGTCATGAAAGTTTAATTTTGTGAAACTTATTAACAAGATAGTTAAAAACTATTAATCAAATTTTTCTTTTACTCATTCAACAATTCTTTTAATTTCACTACAGCATTAAGCTTTGATACAATATTTTCCATTCTATCATAAAATAAGATAATTTTTAGATAAGAATGAAGAAAGATAATATTAATGATGTTGAAGTTGAAATATTAAGAATACAAATGAAGATCGTAATTATGATAATAAGAGAATAAATTAAGATCATAAATGAGAGTTGAGATCAAAATCAATACTTGAGATACACTTTGGACACGTTAGCTGTGAATAATTAACACAGGACAATTGTAGTAAATATCTTTGTCTGTTGAGAGTAATAATTGTAGGATATAATCGACGATGTTATCACAGTGCTTGAATTAATGAGCCAATTTAAGAAGAATTGTATTTAAAAGAAGATCATGACTATATTTAATATCAATGTAATACAATTTTTACAACCAATCAAATTTTGTTAATTAACAACTATGGTTCAAGAAATGTGAAGTAAGATATAAATGACTTACAAATGCATTATGGGAGATACATTGATTTTCATTTTCTAGGTATGTTAACTTTACAAATTATCCACTCCGTATTATTATCTTGATACTCATTTTATATTTTATATAATATTTCTCAACAATATCTTTAATTATATACCATGCAATTTCATTAATAAATTATTTTTCTACTTGATACTTTATAGAAAAAGCATTGTTCAGAGAACTTATTCTAAAAACCTGATATTTTCGCTTTCCAGATAGTGTTTTTATTTTTATGGCAATCAGTTAAATAAATAAGTTCCAAAAATATTTATTTTTTATGAAAACGATAAAACCTTGTTATAACGTAGTTCCTCTTATTTTTACTATATAAATAAAAATTGAAGTTTTGAGGCCAATATTTGTGTTATATGTGTGTAAATCAAATCTGTAAGTTAAATTATTGTGGCCATTCAAGTATTCAAGATTGCATTTAAATTATATAACAGAGTAACACTATTTTATAAGAAGAAAGAACAAAACGTGTGTTTAAACATTGATAAATGTTTTTCATGCAACCTTAAAACTCCATTTATGTCATTACAAATGCATTGGATATCAGTCTTCCTTAACAATAACAATTTATTCTCACGGGATCTTTAAAATCAATAGAATCGTTCAATATTTCCGACAGTAATATATGTAGGAAATATTGATAGCCTAAGTATTATCACAAAATAAATTTTATCGAAGATATTTTTTTGATCTGAAATGAGCCTATACGTTTAGAATAATGACACTGTGTTAAAGAAGCTTAAGTATGGTAGAAAACCATTAATATTTAATGATAAATTAATTTAAATGTGTGTGTTTAAAAATTCATAAAGCGTGTGTTTAAACTGTTAATGAAATTAAGAATTCTTATGTCCAGGTCACAATAAAACAAACAAATTAAAAAGAATGTTATCATTCAAAGCGCTCAGCTTCTAATATAGCTCCAGTATATATTCATTATTGCTACTAGTATACATCAAAACGTTATGAACAATTATGTTAATAATGTCCAATAATTAATAAATTCTTTAAACCAACTGTATTCTTGTCATGCCATACATAACACAAAGGTAAGATATTATCTGTATTTTGAATTCATCTTTGATTCTGTCGATAATGCATTTTGTCTTTTTCACTAATATAAAGATTAGTAAAAGTAATTCTAGAAATGTTGAGAAAAATATAAAAAATCATATCCAAATCTTTTTTAAAAGATTGTGGATACTTTACAAATAAAATATACAAAATTTTTTAGAAGAACAATTTCATTTCCTAGCGTGTAACTTTCAAATTATTTTTCTTATCAAAATTTCAAAAAATGGTTAATTTTAAAAGTTTATTTTCCTAAATAATATACAAATAATTTTTGAAGGAATATTTTAACCAGTGTGAAAATTCCCATTACCGTTTATAAATTGTCATTATATAGTAAATTTAATGAATACCCGCTCGCTGGCATAGTGGTAGCGTTTCGCGCTTCCAACTCATAAGTACGAGGTTCTCTCCCCGGCCTGTACAAATTCAGCCTTTCATTCCTTCAATTTGACAGAACTAACTACTAACCGTGATTGGAAATTAAACATCGGGGGTTTCACGTTAGGCTGACAACCTAACTGAGACACTTACTTAACCCTTGGTAAAGAAAACAGATATGGGCACTGTTGGTCTTGATCTCTCTATGTGCTGTCGTGCCGAAGAGTTTAGTTTAATTTTTAATGATATTTAATATCTTTACTATTTATTATAAAAAGATTTTAGTTAAAATTAAATGTTTTATGTTATGAATATTTCAGATATATTTAAAGATTCAGCGAAAGTTGATTAATCTTATTTGAATTTACTTTATATCACCAAAGTGAAGCTAATATTATTTTGAAGTAGAGTTGTACGTTTTGTTTATTAATATACTAATATGTTCTGCATAGAGATATTGCTTGTTTATTTATTCTTAATGTTTTATGACTTAATCATTTCATGCCATGAAAATGCTTAAAAACTTATATAATCTGCAAGAATATCGCGTCAAGAAACAAAATAGGCTTATTAATACCTTCAAATTAATACGCCTATCTGGCAGCCGAATAATTAGCACGTTTGCCTTCAGTTAAATAGTTTGCAGGTTCGAATCCCAGCTAGAATTTTAATGTTTCTAGTGGTTTGGAATCCATTTTAAGCCATAGATTACTGTCTAATTACCCCTCGTGTGCGAAAAATGATCGTTGAGCGACAAATCAACCAACTGAACTACTAAAATAAAGCTATAATCCACTTAATCAACTTTGAAGGTAGGCAACTCTATAGGTTAATTATTTTAAATTGCAATTGAATATAATATAACTTTGTATTTATTTATAAAGGCAAATCAAAGATAATATTCTATTAACTGCATACAATGAATATTTTAGTCATAAAACGAATCGTTGGTAAAGGAAAGAAATCATGAATCTTTAATACGGAACTGACAGTTTTCATTAGAAATTTTAAATGTAATATAAGCTTTAAAGTATTAAAAGCCATCTGAGATTATATACTTAAGCGTGAAATCAAAAACATATGAAAGTATTGACGGGGATTTGTAATCTATGTGTACACATTTGTGAAACAATAAAGTATTCAGATGAATTTAGGGAATGTATATGCGATATGATGACCATCGTGATGAAAAATAACCTAAAATTTCATACATTGGGCACGTACGAAAAACTCATTAGAAGCGATATACAGTTGTAAAGTAGAAACATCGAAATGGGAAAACTTCAGAAAGAAAAATCATAAAATCAATCATAAAGCTTTAAAATGGATAAACGAAGAAATCTAAAAATCTTCGTGTTGCATTATTTCAGGAATTTCTAAGGTTCATCAGTTATCGTTGCTAGCAGTAAAAAATTTTGTGGACAGAGAAAAAGAATATGTTTCCATTTTGGGTACGCAACCCGCACAAAACGAATATCATAGTCAATAAAGAAAAATATTTCTTGAAGTGATGCAGAATTCATTTTTAGTTTTAAAAACATTTTTTACTGATATATAAAGCTCATTTCTCAGTCAGTTTGGTTTTAACAGTGAGAAAAAAAAATTTGGTTAGTTAATGCCCTTTTAAGTTTTCACATCTGGCTACGTTTTGCTGAATATTAAGTTTGGTACTAAAAGGCTTTTTAAAGATAAAAATTGCTGAAATGTTATTTATAGATGCTATTTAGTTTATTTATTCGACTGAAACTAAAACGTTACACTGTAAAGAATAAGCACTGTTTATATATTGTGAAATTTTCAAATATAGTAACACTTTATTTGATATAGTGAGAAAATTTTTTTTATCTTTTTTTTATAAACATAATTGAAAATTTCTTTGGACAAGAAATTCATATTCTGTCTGTATATTTAAATCTCTTTTTCAACGTAAGTGTTTGCTAAAAGGAGATATTCAACCTGTAATCAACTTAATTCAATAAAATTAATATTCAAAGTTTACATTCTAGTAAATTTTAGATTAGAGTTGCGTAACTCTTACTCTTTAGACCAAATGTGGTATAGAAAAGGCCTAATTATAGTATGTCAAGGTCCAATCAAAATTTTATTGATTACATTCCACTATCGCTTTAAAGTATATGATAGAATAAAAAGAAATCATTTCTCTTTTTTGTTTTCCTCATAGAATAGTTATAAATTGAACTTTCCTACGAAACGGTATTCTAGTTAAATAAATACGACGAATTTAAGCTTGAATTAAAGTTTCGTTCAATAAATTTACACTTGCGACTGTAGATTGTTGCTAGCAATATTAGATATTTTCCTTAAGCATATGAGGTCAGTCAATTGAGACATCGTAGCAAAAGCTCAGTTACTTATCTTTGTTCAAGAGAAACCTAAAAATATTTGAGCAACATGTAAGAAGGAATTAAATATAAGACAGAGCAAATAGGGTCAAAAACTTTTCTTTATTCTTGAAGATATGTTAATAAATTGAAATAAACTAGTCACTATCACAACAGATGTTTTTTCGGCTATGATTAGTAAATTCCGAATTTACTAAAAAGTTATTTTGGCTATTCAGAGAGAAGATTTAATAGATTACTGACACATAACTTACCATGAACAACTCTTTCAAGGAACTGAAATTTTATCACTTAATAAATTAGAAAGTAATGTAATTACTTTTATTACATATTTCTCACTTCGGCTTAAGCCATAATTAATTTAAGGAAATCTTTAAGTAAATGAAGTCTAATGATTTTATATATTTTTTTATATTTAGTTGTTGAAATGTGGAAAGAAGAGGAAAAGTTATGGTGATTTAATTGAAGATTGGTTGGTTGGGTTTTATGGAGCAAAATTTAATTGAATAAAGATCCCAATCACCTTGAAAATATATAAAAACTAGAATATAAAACTTTTAAAACAATTTTATTTCAAATATTACTCAGCAAATTTTTGATAGAAGTAACAATCCATTTAAATGACTTGAGTAATAATTTGATTAAAAAAAAAAATTGTTCAATGGCCAATTTTCATTCAAAACCTAATTCTTTAACACTTAAACTTATTCCCAAAAACTAATAGGCCAAAATTCATCAATTTTTCTTATTAGAAAATACCCAAGGTAGAGTTTATGATTAATGTAACTCAAGGTATAGTTTATGAAATGATGATTTTTTTCAAAAAAATGGATTTATCTTTTAGCTCATTTCAAGAGAGATTCATGAATTTTTAATCACATGAAATTACATTAATATTTTTTATTATCCTTTTATGATTCTTTCATAAGAATGTGTCAAGTGGAATTAATTGATTTATGAATTTCTTATGGATATTGGTCATGATTTGGACATTTTATTAACTTTTATGAAATTCCTCGGGGTAAATTTTTATATTTAAAAGATAGTGTATAAAAGTGTTTTATATTTAAAAGCTAATGCGTAATGTATTGCAATGTTCGTAGTGCTTATGAAATAAATATTTTATATTATCAATAGTAATGAATTAAAGATGAAAATAAGTTAATAGATTAAAATATGTAATGAGATACACAACAAAATTTGAATTCAATGTTCTAAAAAATGTGGGGTAAATTCAACCACCAACCTTCAAACTTATGTTTTTTTTCATATGCCTTGTTTTTTAATGCTTCTGATAAACTCTCAATGAATTTAAGTTGCAAATATTGTGAATTGATCTTTTGCATAATATTACTTTATTTTTCGTTTTCAAAGTCAGGATATTTATCGAATAAATTTTAGTGTTTAGGAAACTGATTCTAATATGATGGCAAAAAATGTGTAGAGTATTTTGCTTCTTCATTAATAACATGTTTAAGCATTTAAAAAATTTAACATATATTATTTCACATATGTAATGCTCTCTACTGATATTTTTATCGTAAAAAGTGAACAGGTATATTTAATCTTACCATAATGCATTTTCAAAAATGTTATTATATCTTGACATCGTGTAAGGGACAGCTTAACAGTCGATAGCTGTTTAAAGTAATTACCATCAGATAAATTGCTTTCATTGAGGACTCTTTTGACATTATGTTCTCTATTCAAGAGTCTTAAGGTAGGAATCCCGATAAACTTCCAATCACCAACTCTGGCACACATCCATCCAAAAGGGCAACATTCTTCTTCCGTTATACAATAGTGGATAGAATCGAACCTGGGACTTTATGTGCCGAAGAAAGCTGTTCAACCATTAGGGCATGGTGAACAAAATACAGCTATATTGTATAATATACAAATGTCAACAGTTGAAATTTAGAATTTAGTAGGATCAGTTGGCCTTTGGTTGCTCAGTCATTTTAGTGAGTGGCCTTTCTGTTTAAAGGTTAGGCATCCCTATTTTATGCCATGATAAGTATAAGTGAATTAGCTTTAAAGAGAAAAGAATAATCAGGAATCTTAATTTTAAAAGTTTTCTACAACAAATTATTTTTTAATTATTTTTGAATAGACATTTGTTATATTATTTTGTTTGTTAGACATATATAATTGTATTAAAAATAAAACGATTTGTTTTTTTTAACTAATATATTTATTTGAAAAGTAGTAAACATGACTTCCTTTCATCAGACACTAAAGAAATTCAAATTAAAACATAGAATATAAATATCAATAAAAAACATTCTAAATTGAACAAAATAAAATCAAAACTTATGAAAAAATTCTAGAATTAAATACATCCATTAGAATTGAGAAATTTATATCTTAATCCTAAAAAATATGGTTCATAAAAAAGAAATTAATAATTTTGTTTCTTTTTTTCCAATTTCTCGGCTTAATTTTACGGAATGAAATATTTTCAGACAAGCAAAAAATAAGGATTTTTTACATGATCAAATTATTGGAATTTCTCGGAAGTAATAGATGAATGATATATGTTGAGATCAGATAATAAACGTTTCTTCTTAAGCTATGGTATTTTCCGATTAAATTACTTTATCTTGTATTCATATAAAAATATTTTGAAGCACTATTTTTTTTAACAAAAGAGCTTTATTAATTTTAGAAACAAATATTAGAAAGCGGTTATATTATGAAAATAATATTTATTGTGGTATATTTTATTAAACTATAGTAAATATTTTTATAATTTTCTTTTATAATAAATATTTTTTCATAGAAAATTTTCTTGAATGATGAGATGAATTTCTTTATTAAAATGTTTTCATTACAATTTTACCTATTGAAGCAGCCAAGGTGACAACATCACGTGCACATTCACCGACAAGACGCGGCGGTCATGGAAGCTGCTTCAATTTCCATTCTGCAGCATGTTTAAGGCTTCCTAGATGCTCTCATTTAAACTAAAACCATTTCAGTCAATTCGATGCTACTAGCCATCATTTATGGCGTCCGTGAAGAGGACTTATTAATTCCACAACATAGATAAACCTTTGTCATGGTGCCAGGCAACAGAACAGTCATAGCAGCGAGTAATGCCATTGATTTATATCAAATTTTAACAAGTTTGACATTTCAGAAAAGTTCACAGCCTCTTCATCTTTCACGAAATCAGCTGGACGAAAGAAATGAGGCATCTATTGATGGTAATAAAGAAAACTACTGGTAATTGAGCCAAAAAGACAAGAATAGTTGATAATTCACATGTTGTTCAGTAAAAACAAGGATTTTTTTTTTTTGTTAGACTTGTGATATTTGTACATTTGATATGTTTAAATAAAAGTATTAAGATGAAAGAATGATTGAGAAAAACAATGATTACATGATGAGAAATTATATAAATGAAAAAAGAAAACTTGAATGTAAATGTAAGAAAGTTTTATTAATAGTGAGTACTGACAAAATCATTTCACCCTGAACAAAATTTACTTATTATGATTGATTGAGTTTAGCTTAAAAGTTGAAAATGTTTTGAGAATTCACTTAGTTCAAGATTTCAGTTTAATCCTGTGGTGATGCAATCTTTATTTTGTTCTGTTGTTAAAAATGGTGTGAACTGGTCTTATGAATCCGAGTCTTGTAACCCTGTCTCAAGCTGAACTACTCTGTATTAACATTACAATTAGAGGTATAATAAAAAAAAAACCAAAAAATATCTTCATTAGTTGTGACATTTTGTCTTTGTTATTTTTTTGGAAAATTAACATGGTAAAAAACTTTTTATAGATGTATAACTCGCTTTACTTAAGTTATAATATAATTGATTACACTCTTGTTCAAAGAATTATGGAATAAATGCCAATGAAAGGAATGATTTTTTTCTAGCTAAAAATACTATCTATTTAAAAATGATACTTAATATCACATGACATGTTTGACGTTTTATATATCTTCACACAAAATTAAATGACGAGACAAAATTAAGGCATATAGTTGTGCATACTTAATATGTATTTAGTAAATACATTTCTATTATTAGAGAAAAATCGTGTTTCTTTGGCACCATTTGTCTTTCTTTCTACGAACACTTACACACGTTCCGTTGAGCTTACATTTATTCATCAACAGTAAATTATTAAATAATATTACAAAAGATTCTCAGCCTTTAAGAACTCAATGCTTTTGCTATAGTTCTTTGAATAATCATATCCTGCATTCATTTTATATTGTTCTGCATACGGATATATATTTATATATTACATAAGGAAAACGTGTTTACTGCATAAACTGTTTTTGCTTTTTTGTAATCTTTTTTCCTTGTAACAATTTATTATGAAATATATTATTAATAATCTTTAAATGCCTGCCCAACCTGTCTTAGCGTAACTGATTACGGATGGGGAGGACCTGTGTTCGAATCCTGGCTCGAGAATGGATATACTTTCTATTTCTCTCTGTGTGTTTCTCTCTCCTTTCCTCAGGTGATGGATGAATGTGGCCCGTTCTATAAACGGATTTGTGATGGTGTGGCGTGGGCGATGCTACTCGTACCTCCGTGACTTGGTTCACAGGTGCCAACCGGGTAACGATAAAATGAGTAGCAGTGTTAGGCCTTGTTGCGGCAAATGTGCTAATGTACTTACTTGCTCAAGAGTGCCCGCCATTAGAAACAAAAAAAAAATAATAATCTTTAAATGCAGAAGTTTCAGAAAGTATCAGTGCTTCATTTTGATTTTCATGAATTTAAAATGTCATTCATGAAAATTCAAGCTATGATAATAACTAGCTGAATGCACCTGCTTTGCATGCTTCCATTTGAAACATTTTCCCCTGTCTTAATGAATTTATTGGAAACGTCTAACTTACAATAATCTCATTTAGTTTAGATTTTTACCAGAGAAAATTTGTTCCCAGATTTCGGAGAACCAACTTTTTCGGAGAGTGTTTTTTTTTCTTTGAAAAAATATTTTAAAGAATAAAACAGATTTTTTTCCAAACAAGAAATGCTGAAATAAACAAAATTCCAAAGAATTAAAAAATATCCTGTGATTAATGTTTTGGCTTAAACATGAAAGTATAATTTCTATTCTGTAACACATAAAAGTGTATATATAGACATTATAAAATTATTCAATTAACAAAATCTCAAAACGATGTTTTGCATCACTAAATTAAGTCTCAAAACAAATCAAATGAGGTGTAGAATGCTTGAAAATTCTATTTCGTTAGAAACTTGATGAATATTGAAATTAGGTTTCTTTATTCCCTTCTCCAGTACCTTTGCGATTGATGACACATTAAGAAAGGTGAAAACACATTCACTGCAGAGAGCTAAAACAATACTAAATATCGAAAAAATAGTATGAATTATTGTTTATTTAGAAAAGTTATGCTGTGAGAGTGTAGGAAATAGACATATAAATTAATATGATACTATAAATATTTTTCTCTTCTCTTAACTTTTACGTATGGATGATAATTTTAATACCAAGAAAATAACCATATTACTCTTTCTTGAAGCGAGAAAAATTCCGGAGTGGAATGTTGCATTGCTCAAATTGGTTACATCATGACATAAGCAATTTTACAGGTAGCTCAAATCATTGTTAATTATTTATAAATTACAAATATTATAATCAAAATTTAAGAGTAAGGTTTTCACTAGTTTTTTAAACTTAGTTTAACATAGTTTTTTAAACTTATCTTTTTAAGTTAGCCAGATATTAACACCCGGATATAAGTCTTAATTTTTCTAGGCAGTCTTACTCAGTTCATCCCCAGTAAGAATTTAAGGGGAATAAGAATTTTACTCTCTCTTCTGAAGATTATTATTTTTATTATTTCATGACAAATAATTATAAAATTATTTAATAAAAATGTATAGTTCTTTCCTTACTGTGTGCTTTTAAATTATCTTTTTCTTATTCACTTGGTGTAGGAGGTAAAGCATCAAACTTTTGCCATGGTAAAAATCTATAATTGTAATTCGTAATAGCTATATTTCAATTCGTAAGTAAAAAATAAATTATTTGAGATTATTTTGTATTTTTTACTAAAATTCTTTATTTTTTTGTTATATTAATTTAAAATTTTAATTTTGAAAATTTTTCCTGTTTTAACTCACTCATTTAAATGGTTCGTTATAAGTAGGTTTGATTGATACACAGATTATATTCTTTTATATTAATATAACATATATCAA
>JAPDSC010063673.1:0-29036 GCA_026290005.1 Latrodectus geometricus | reverse complement strand
ATATATATATATATATATATATATATATATATATATATATATATATGTAAGTTTTTCAGCAAATGCATTTCCATTATGCTATTCAATGATTTTCTAAAATAAGATTCATGTAAATCCCTTTGTAGAAGAAAATAAAAATTTACTGTTATCCAGGAAGTAAAATATTTAATTTGAAAAAATCGTACTTAATTAAACCTTAAAAGTGTAATAAAATTAGGTTTAGAGGAAATTGCATTTCATCAAATTAATGATATTGTTGGTGGAAAAATTAAGTTAAAAGAAATAGTGTTTTAACTGTGTAAATAAATGATTTAAAAAATTTATTTACAGATGACATTAAGAAACAAATTAATACATGAAACACATAAAAATTTTCTTCTTATTAGTATATCATCAATGATGTCAATTCCGAAATATAATTGAATAGGCATTTTTGTTGAAGTTATAAATATTTGTAAATATTGTGAAATGTATCAAGACAATAAAAAATCTAAACAAAAGAAGAATGGTTTGCTTCAATTCCAACCAAATCTACATAACCCTTTTGAAATATTTTCTGTCGATATTGTTGGTAACTTTTATTATTTTAATTCAGTTAAAAATTCTTGCAATATAATTTCTAAGCATGTCATTAGATAGATTTAGGTATTTTTATGTGTTTTTCTTCAAAAACACTTATATGCTAATACTTGTACAAATTACTTAAACCAAGATTTTTGAATTAATATTCCTAAGAAAATATTAATGACAGAAATCCTGACTTTTTCTTCAAGAAAAATTAAACATTTCTTTAAAAAACATTAAAGTTAAACATTTATTAGCGCATTGTTTTCAAACCAATGCAAAAGTAGAAAGAAAGAATTAAAGCCTTGTAACCAGATTAAAATGTAAGTTATTTTCACATTTTGGTAAAATATCTTGGGCAAAATAGTTACTCCAAGAAAGTAATGAATACAACAATTCCATAAAAAAATTTTCTTGCTTATTTAATATTTGCAAAATTATCTTATATAAGTGTAGTTGAGGATCAAAATTTATACCCCCCTGTCGAAGCTAGAGATTTATAATAACATATAGAAAAGAATTAAATAATGTCGGAGAAAAATCAAAATTATTTATAATTTAAGATTCAAACCTTTGAAATTAAAACTGGCCATTTATCCTGGATAATAGCTTTCATTGTAAACTAATTTTGACTAATTAATACTGATTATTTCAAATAATTTGTCTAAAAGCAACGTTTTCTTTTATATCATTAAATAACCCGATGACCAATGTCGAAAGAGATGAGCTCCTTTGTATCATTATGTTTATTGTAAAATTTTCGTTTGCTTGTATTTCGTTATAATGTCCCTCTCTCTCTCTCACTCTCTTCCTCTCCTTGACATTTTCCACTCATTTTTTTGGAAAAATTATATTAAATTTCCACTAAATTTAAATAATGGAATAAACGCTTTGTAAATACAATCTATTTAAAATAATACTAAAATAACGAATATTCCCTCATTTTACACGTACACAGAAGAGACGATTACTGGGTTACAAACTCAAAAGCCAATGAATTTCAATGCCGTTTCTATACTTTGAACAACTTCGTAGTATCCTTTATCTAAAGCCCATCCAAGAAGAAATCGTAGAAGACCTAACTATTAATGTTAATTAAAATGCTTTTTAAACTACTATCTTTGTCTTTTACTATATATATATATATATATATATATATATATATATATATATATATACATATATATATATATATATATATATATATATATATATATATTCAAGTTAATTTTTATCAATAAACACATTTAGAACATCATTTCAAGCAAAAAGTCTATAAAAACTGTTATTTAAATACTAAAAAATGTTTATCAATTTTAAGGTATAAACTTTTCAAATCTATTTGTTTTAAATGCCTGAAATAAATACGAAATATTGATGATGCTTATCAGTATCTTATTTCAATGTTTTTTAATTATTTTCCTAAAAATAAATGTTTGTATATGCATTTGCAAATAAAATTAAAAATTTTATTTTATTCACTTAAAAAATCTATTGGTTACGTTCATTTATTACACACGCGCTTTCGTTAAAGAAAATATTTAATTTGGCGATAGCACACTATTTTAAACTTACACTTTAAAAATATGATATAAAAAACACAAGAACAATTGTTTTTTTTTTTTTTTAATTTTTTTATTTTATTGTAAGTTAACTATTGTAGTACATAAAGGATTTATAAATTAATATATTTATTCTAAAGCATAATTTATCAATGAGAAAGTTTAAAGTATTGTATATGCTCATTTTTGTGAAGTGCAAAAA
Source organism: Latrodectus geometricus (assembly GCA_026290005.1). Taxonomy (NCBI): domain Eukaryota; kingdom Metazoa; phylum Arthropoda; class Arachnida; order Araneae; family Theridiidae; genus Latrodectus; species Latrodectus geometricus. The sequence continues at coordinate 26,708 of JAPDSC010063673.1, read as the reverse complement.
AAAAAAAAAAATAGCAGTCATAAAAAGAAGCTCAAAATTTGTGGTTCGGTTAATGAATCTCCGATTTGGTTAGTGAACCAGTATATGAATTTTCAAGTTTTTGTGTGCATTGTTCGTGTTCCAGCCTCTTGAATAAATTCCATTTCATGCAGATAAATCTTAGGAAATATATATTATTTTTCTTAGTGCCGATCCATATAGATTTCATTATAATTAATTAGTCACAATCATGTCAAATGAGACCAAAAATGTTTATGATCCCTGTAAAATTGAAAGTCACAACGTGATCAAGAAAGTTTATGATCCGTAATAGATGTTTCTTGTGTCCAGTGAGATCAAAAAATTGTCTATGATCCCAAAAAGAGGAAAAGTTTTGTGTAAGATCAAAAATGTTTATGATTCACAATAGGTATTTTGTCCAATGAGACCAAAAAATGTCTATGATCCCAATATAAAGAAACGTCAAAGTATCAGATCAAAAATGTTTATGACCTGTAAGATGTGAGTAGTATGAAAAATCAAATAAAGTTCATAAAAGTCCCTCCGTGATCAGCAGTGTTCATGATCAACAGGTAAAGCAATTCACATGTCACAATTCATTATTTGTTTACAACTTCATTAATTGTTTCTTCAATTACACCTTCACATTATCTGTCCATCATAAGGTAATAAATCTTTATCACACAAATTCATGTATTTTGCAGCAAAATCATTGTTGACATAGGCTGCATTCAACATCATATATTTTTTATATGAGGCGCTCCGGAACTGGCAACGGAATCCAAATATTAGATTTCTTGTAGGATTCTACATGTCGCCTAACCTGTTCCATACTATAATTTCCAAACAGTTCCTCGTCTACATTGTAATGTGGGTGGTAGTGCTTGGCTAGTACATCAGCAGCCCATAAATAATTTAACCATTTGGTTAATAAGGCACTACGTGGTTTTTTTAACAATTTTGCCCTGGGAAAAAAGAAATAGATTTATCAAATTTATACAGATATCGTGTATTATTTCTATTTTTTACATTAAATATTACAATTCTTACTTTAAAGTAGTTTGTAAAAGTGATATTTCTCATATTTAATTTTATTTATATAAATTATAAATTTATTATTTTTAATTTATTAATATAATATTAAAATATAAATTTATCCAATATTTAATTTATATAAATAATTTTATTTACATAAATTAAATATTGGATAAGCAAAATTATATAAATTTAGCAATATTTATTAAATTGCATAATCTGCTTTCCTTTAACTAAAATAATGACAGCTATATATATTAAATATTTTGACAATTTAACTGGAAAATTTTTTGTTATTCAATAATTTTTCGATTGAAATTCATTTTACCTCAAAGAAATATTATCATCTAAAATAATTTAAACTTTGCATATTTGCTTAAATAAGCACTTATCAACCAATTTTATAGCGCGTAAACCTTTAAAATTAATAGTTTTTAAGTACATCTTTAAAATTATGAAATAGACATATTTTCTACTTTACAATTTTTAGAAATGTCCTTAAAAACTACAAGGTAAAATAACCAAAGCAATCTTGATTGAAAGAAAAGAAAAATGAAATAAAAAATTGTTTCTTTTTGTGATAGTATGGACAGTTTATTTTTAATCATTCGTAAATAATATAATATGTTGTATTGTTTAATTCTGATAGAAGATAAAGTGGATTTTTTGGTTTCATAAATAGCCATTTATTTTTTTTAATATCATATGTTAAAAGAACCGAGTTACAAATTAAAATTTAAAGTTCATTTGCTTTCAAGAAGTTAAGCCCTTCAAAACTAGACATTAATTTCATTATCAAAATGAGACATAATACTTTCTCTTATAAACAAAGCAAATTTTATTCATATAATTAAAATTAATGAATCTACTCAAAAAGACTCAAATTTCAGTAAATGCTTCATAATATACGAAGTATTAATAACATGAGTTTTGAAAGCGGAAATTTAAAAAAAATACTTCCCAAAGTGATAATTTCGTACATTTTTATTAAATTTAATAAATTGTATAAAGAACTTGGTTAATTCATATGTGTCAGTATGGCGATAAAATGGACTAAACTGGTTCACTGCGCCAAAATGTTTTCTTGCATTTGTATAACGTAATTTTTTTTTTCATGACATAACATAATTGCGCACGTGTATGAAATTTGTTTTGTGTGTTAGTAACACTTGAAACATTTAATTAGAAATTTGTTTTTATTTTATTGCTTGGCGTGAAAATAGAAATCCTACAATCGCGCAGGATACTAGGATTTTCAAATGAAGTTTAATAAAATACTACAGTTTAAAAATAGACTACCCCTGTGACTATATTCAACAATCAAGAAAAATAAAATATTTAATTTGTTTTACGATTCAACTCTAAAATGTACAGATAAATATGTCGATATTTGAACTTATGGTTAATTTGCGGTTTAGGTCCCCTTCTTTTGCCAACTAGCGAATTTGAAGCATTATTTTGCGCATGCTCATTAATTACTCTTTTGTTTTAGCCTTTTCATTGGTCGATAATTAAGCTTCACCTTAGAATAGTGGTAGAATTTTCGCCATGGCATCGGCGTTTCTGAAAAGGGCCAAGCAGGGGACCTAAAGCACATTTTCACCGAATTTATCTTACTTCGTTTACTGTTTATGTTAATTTCTTAATGTCATTTTCTTAAATGGTAGTCTATTTTCGACAGTGTTTCTTATTTCCAAAGTAAAATTAGTCGCAAAAATATGTTCAGCCAATTTGGCATTGCAGCAGTATAAATACAGTTTTTTATACTATAATCATTAAATAACTTATTTTCGCTGAGTTTATGTTGCTATATATACATATATTCTTAGTTTCAGCGAATAATTTCCATCTTAATGCATTGCAAGAATATCTAGAAATAGATGCGGCACGAACAGACTGATTTAACTAATAAGGGTTTCAACAGTTTTTTAATAGTTTTATCGCCAGCTCCATAAAATAGTAAATTTAAATTCATTAAAGCAAAAGTTAATTTAAATTTCCTCTTACCACTTTTTCTGAATCCACTTCATCATGTTGCTGTCCATCTTTAAATAAATGCTTCACTTTTTAAAGTTTAAAACGCAAAGTTTAGAACTGCACAAGAAAATCCAACTTTATTTTCAATATCAGTCTCAAGAACTGAAATACTTTCCTTGTTAATGCAACAATTGTCTCATTTCAACAATCGTCATATTTGATGCTGGATTGTTGGTAAAAAGCAAAGTATTGTTTAATTTGAATTGTAACAATTAGAGCAATCATTTTTTGTTTATTTAATTAATTGTCATGAATAAATATGATATTAATTTAAATATACAATGGTTTAAGCCATTGTTAATATATATATATATATATATATATATATATATATATATATATATATATATATACATATATTTATAGTATAAATTACATAATTTAAGATCGTGTACCCTACTAGCTTCTTGTAACTAACTGTAAACAAAATTTTAAAAATATTAAAAAATATGGCATACAAAAGTTTATTAAGCAAAAATAGTTTCATAATTATGAAAGGAGAAGAAACTCATTTCCTTTTAAATTTCTTAATAAGAAAAGTAAAAATTTTTCGAATTTAAAATTCAATAAGTATTTAACCCATATTTGTCCATATTTGAAAACTGGAGAATCTGACGTTAAAACAAACAAATAAACGTCTGTTGAGCCGAAAGACGTTGCAGAACTTCTTTGTCTTGATGCAGTAAAATTGTATTAGAATAAAACATATCTGAATTAATATTTTGCCTGAATACTTATTATTTCTTTCCAATTTAAACACTTTTTTAAATCAAAAAATTTATAAATTGAGAATTATAAAATAGATAAAATAAATAACTGCCATTCGAATGAAAATTTTTAAATTCTTCATAAGCACTGAATGATTTCCTACAATTTCATTTCAAGAGCCAAATTTACATTGTATTTTAGGCACCACATATTTTAAGTAGCAATTTTTAGTATCTTTCACTTTTAATATAAATATTTTTATAATATACTTTTGACACCATGCAGTACACAACCTAACGGCCAAAGACCGTTGTAAGTTATTTTAATATACACTGCTTAGTTGCCTTAAGGAAGGGCTTTCCGTAAAAACGAGTTGAATTCAGGTGTCGCAATGGAGAAAACCCGGAAAACTCTCAAGGATTCAACCTGACTTACATGCATGCAGAAGGCAGAAACGTAACACTTATCTCCCATTGTTCAACAATAGCTTGGATTCAACCTGCCACCATATGGTACTAAGAGTGCTATCCTACCATTAGGCCACGGTAGACTCCTCCTATGCAATGTTAAAGTGCATTAAACTTTAACTCTGCGTAGTGGTCTGTTTAATGCCGAAGGCCATTAGGTCATCGATAGTGAGCCGTCTTTTTTCATGTGACGTAAGGAAAGGAATTGGAAGACTACTAAACACCCATTTCAATAGAAGTACTTGTAGAAGGTAGAAGCAAACATCCATCTACCCTAATTCAACAGTGGTTGGGATCACTATTGAAAAGACCTTCTGCTCTAAGGATCGGCGTTCTATATTAGACCAAGGTGAATAACTTGTAATGTTCAACATGGTTTTAATACCCTTGTATTTTTTTAATACCAACATTTTTTCAATTATAGAATATTCCTTTTACAATACCTAAATAATGCTTTAAACTTTAATGCTTGCCATCTAAAATAGGACTTCAATTGACAAGACTTGTATACTTATATTGTTGTGCTCCGTGATATTTTATTGTCGATCACAGTGGAAACATTTGTTATAGCAAAATGAAAAGAGAAATAATTATATTTTTTAACTGTAAAACATAATAAATAAATATCACATCAGAATAATATTTTTATTATAATTATTGCTCATATTTATTTAGCTTATTTTTTGTCTAATTTTTTCTCATTTTCATTGCATTCTTATTTTTTTTCCATTAAATAAATGAAGATTAAAAGAAATAATTCTAAAGATTTAAAGATTGACTGTTATAAAATGATGTAATATGTAAAAGATCATCTAATATAATTTACCACAATCTGAGCCAGTGCACATAAAATAAATATCGAAATAATAATATTAAAAGTAATAATAAAGAGCAATTATTTTCAGAAAATAAAATTATTTATTTAATACATGACAAAATGAGAAATTAAATAAAATGTGTGTCTCTAAGAGAAATACAGATATCACAATGTGCGAAATTTAACAACAGATGTAATGTAAATGAAATGATATAAAAGTGGCTATGCCACATAAATATTATAAATATCATACACTTACAAAGGTAATTTTACATAATAACAAGAAGCATCTCATAACACATTGTTATTAACCACTTTCACTAACAAATTCAGTATGTAGTGGTACTTATAATACACCAATCCTGTTTTAGCATTATAACACCAAACTAGAATTTTATGATGTTTATAAAAGAAAACTAATGATTAAATAATTCTTTCTAAAGAAATTATAAGAATATTAAAAATATAACATGATAAAATAATCTCTAATTTATTTAACATGTAACATTTTGTACAAAAAATAAATGAATCAACAAATCATAAAGTTCTTATCACTGCATTAAGAGTCTTAACTGTCAACTTAAATTTTATAGCATAAGTAAACATAAACTTACAAAATCAATAAAACAATGGAAGCCTTATGATGTGAAATGATTAATTTAATTTATACCATTAAATAGGAAAGGCTATAATAAATAGCAATTTTTAAAAACATAATAGTTTTCTTTTATTAACTTAACAATATATTGGTACTGATTGCATTAAGAAAAACATGATTTTAAAACATAATTTTCTAAAAAAATGACAAAAATATTAACATATTATAAAAATTAAAATTTATAATGGAAATGTAGTTCCATATTTAAAATTTACAGAAATGAATCTTAAATTATAGAAAGTTATAAATTATATAAAAAGTAAAATATAAATGTGGTATTTGTAATATAAATGTTGATGTTGCATTTTAATTATATATATATATATATATATTAAATATTATTAATCCGGTGATGATTTTTGTAGTGATAATAATATTGCATTTATAGCTTGTTATTTTCATAACACAAAAAATTTTATTTAAAAGTAAGTATTATAAAAATTGATACTTTAAAAAAAAATCCTGTTTAAAAATCTACAAGATTAGAATTTTAGTTGTTATATATGTTGGATATGTTACCAAATCTGTGTAATATATAATAAATTTATGAAGATTAGTTTATAAATAGTAAATATTAAATTTATGAAGATCATGGAGACTAATTATATATTATATTAAATTATTACAATCTAAGACTGTTCACAGAATACAAAGGTAGAATATTTTACAACTTTTTAATGAATAGTAAATTATTAAGGTATCATGATATGAAAAGTCATACATAGAAATTTTAAATTTCACAATGTTAAACCACATACATAGAAAAGTAGATTTTTTTTTCCTGTCATCAATAAGAAACAAAACAAAAAAACAATGTAAAATACAAAAAACAGTTACCCAATTTTCTATTTCACAGAAATATACAATTATGGGACAAAAAAATCGTCACAAACTGAATCATTAGTCATATAATATTACATCTAAGAATTTTATTAATATATCTCAAAATGGATTTGTCTTTTAAATGACATTTAAATAAATTCATTAAATACACATTTAAAAACATCTTCAGATTTACCATTACTAAATCACGAAAATTATAATTGTGAAATAAGATTAGACTTGTCTTTTGTATCTATTTTAATAGTTTATTCAGATATGTATTTGAAAAATCTGTTAAAATTAACTTAATAAATATAAACACTACAAATTAAAATAGTAAAATCACTTGCCTAATCACATTTCCAATTTAGAATATTTTTTAAATAAAAAAAAACACAAAATTGTTAACATTAATTTGGCAACTTTAGGTTGCATACAAATTATTCTCATTTTACTTAAATTGATGTAACAATAACAATGATGCACAATAATTTTTGATATAGTAGCCGGCACTACACACTGGACTAGTCACTGGAGTGAAATAAGCTCATCTTTTCCTTAAAGACATTGTCATGATGTTGCCCAGTGATATTTGGAATTGTCATCTACCATGATCTTCCAGAGAAGTTTCGGAGGACGAGGGTCACGTCCGGCCACTGGTTCGCCAACCACTTGCCAGATGAGACGTGCCAGCCTCTGAGTGGTTGGTTCCACTTCACAGTCCCCTTTGATGAGGGGGAGGAATTTAGGTTCATTGTTTAAAATTTGAACAGCATGACCACAGAAACTCATTCTGAAATTTATCAGAGATAGAAATTAAATTAAGAATTCAAGAATATTTCAAGAGTAATGAATGCTAATATTATTACAAGCATTTTTATTACAAGTATTTAATAACAAGCATTCTGGTTAAAGACAATAACATAGAATATATAAATTTAAATAAAACTAACATTGAATAACAAAAAGAAAATTTTTACAAATATTAATTTAATATTGTTTTTAATATAATTGCTCAAATACAAAGCATTATTTTTAAATGATTGCTCAAATAAAAAAAACAAATACAAAATGTTATCCTTTAATAAAATAAACTTTAAAAAAAACTAATTATATTATTATAATATAATTATTTTAATTTATTATAATCTAATTTAATACACATTATAGTTTAATAATAGATTAAAATTAATGAAACCATAAATTAAGAATGGTTTGATTAATTTTAATCTATTATACATACATAAAAGGAAAGTAAATAAAAAAGAGAAAAATAATAAAAATGCATAAAATTAATTTTCTAGAAATCATTGGGTAAAAATTTGTTTCTACGATATTTTTTTAAAAGAATTTGAATTCAAAAAGTAAATGTAATTCTACATATATAAATATGTATATAGTTTATCAAAGTGTGATGGAAATTCATAATACAAAAAAACTTGTATTTGACATAAAAAGAAAGAAATACTGTATCACATATAGAATAACTCTAAAGGTAACAAACCTCTTATATTACATATAGATTAAATAGTTATTAAAAATAATATTTTTAAATATATTTCTCATCAATATGTTAATTGTTTGACAAAAAAATTTAAGTAAATATATTAGTTTGGGGGAAAAGAAATCCATTATTTTCACGTGAACTTTATGTAACTTCTTTTGGATACACTATGTAAAAAGGTTTAAAACAGCTTTCATGTAGATTTTTAGGTCTTGCGCGTTACGACTGCTAACATGCGTTCAATTTCGACCATTTTTGATATTTTACAGACATTTTCGACGATGCTGTATTCACATGCGAGGTGCATCTCTAACATCAAAAATACCCGAACGGAATCGACGAAACAAAAATTGTACGTAACTGGTTTTCACAGTCTTATATAGGACGATAAACACCTTTCCCAATTTTAGCCACCCGGCTATCTTTTTCGCCGTTACAAGAGAAAAACGAAAATGTATCGAATTTTCTGTTTGTTGTCTTCCACTTTTAAAACCTTTTACACGTTACTGAATTAATTAAACAAAAAAACCGCAAGAGAATATTTTAGTGTCAAATGTTACCTTTGCAACGAGCATAAATCTGAAATTGTTTGATAGATACCTCACGAGATATCGATCACTACAGACGTCTACCGAAAAAATAATGGATTACTTTTTCCCCAAACTAATATAAAATATTTAGCTAAATTATAAATTACAATTAAATCTTAGTAATTTTAAATAAATTTCCAACTTACGAATGTCCATTACTACTATGAATAAGTATTTTGTCTATGTCCCATCGGTCAAGTCCACTATATATCCATCCTCTGTATTTTGTATACTTAATAACCAAAGCTGTTACATTTCTAACACTTGGATCGGCAACAATTAGACCCTGGATATCTTGCTTGTCACTAATTTCTTGACTTTCACTGAAAATAATATATATTGATTGTTTTTATTCATTCATAAATGTGATGTATCAAGAGCTGTAATTTTTCAGTAAACATATACTTATGTAAAGTAATTTGTGTAAATATGCTATATAATTTACATAATATACCTCTTTAAATCAATCTTCATAATTTTAAAACCTTCAAATAAAGTTACATTTTGATCAATTAATTTTATATATTATCAAATAAATAATGTATCGTTGAAACAAAAACATGAAACTATTTAAGGAAAACAATATAAGGTAGGGAAAAAAATTGTCAATAAATAGTTTTTATAATAATATGCATAAATTTAAAAAAAATAAATTAAAAAAATAAGTAAATTTAACAAGCTCCAGAATTACCTTTAATTAATATATTCATAAAAATTACCAATGTACAAACCCAAACATTCTTAGTTAACATTTTGAGTACTTCATACTATTGACAAAAGATGGCAGCACTAGTTCCCCATTAAATTTTTTCATAAAAATGTTGGCTTAAAATTATAAGCTAACATTTTGTGAAACTTTTAAAAGTGAATCTTTTAAAAGTGAATTAGTATTTAACTATCTTTTTTAACATATTTTTGATTATGAAATTTTTATTTTATTCAATCTGCAAGTTTTTCAGGGTTTTACAAAGAATAAAAAAATAAGATAGACATGTTTGTTTAAATTAAATTAAACTTATATTGATTAATATTATAGTAATTTCAATCAATTTAAGTTCCATGAATATTGATTAAAATCGTAATAAATAATTTATGTACTTTCTTACAATAATTATTTGTATAAATTTGTACATACATTATACAATATTATTATTTTAATAATTCAAAGTATGAATACAAAATTAATACATGCTTTTCAAATATATTTAAATTTTATATTTAAATTTTTTTAATTATTTAAAAATAAAATTGCGTTTCTAAAAATAATTTAAAATTTTCAGTTTCTAAAAACTGTGTTTTTAAAAATAATTTTAAAAAATATTAAAAAATTTACAAAAACCTCTTTCAATTAAAAAAAAAATTTTTTAATTAAATCATCTAACTTACTTTATTTACTTTTTATTCATATAATAAATTTAAAGAATAATGAATGATATTTTTCATAAATTATTTAAGTCTGTTGTTTTCAAGTCTAGGCCATCCATACATGAACAATACAAGAAAAAATATTTTTTAAATTATGATTTAAGTTTTATTATATTACTGTTATATCATTCTTATTATATTTATAATAATTTAAGTCTCACTAATGAATTTCAAAATATTAAATATATATAATATACTTTAAAGCAACACAAATCTAAAAATTTATATTAAAGTACTATAAACTTGTTAGATGTTTGTTTCTTTAAAAGACATATTTATTAATATATTTAGTGCTGCCATCTATTAGATTTTATAAATATAATTATATAATCTTAATAGATAACAATAAAGAAATAACCAACATTAAAATTGATCAATTTTTTCTTTTTTAAAATTTTTTTAACTGAGACCAGTTGAAGGAAATTTAGTTAGAAAAATATTCACACCCAAAATCAACTCTAAAAAATACTTTTTGGAAGAGTAAACATCTGAAGAATTTATTTAAAAACGTTTAGAAAATGCATCATAGATGGCAGCACCATGCTACGGTAACACGGCTGTCCATATAATGAGAAATCCACCTCCATGTTCACAGTTGGAAGGAGGCTATCATTGATCCCACCCTTGTGCAAGTGTCCTGCAAACTGGCACTCGTCCTGTCGTAGGGAAAAGTGGGAAAGACGATTCTCGTAGACCATACTCCTTTCTTCCACCAATCAATCGAGAAGATTTTGTAAGTATGACACTAATGTAGATGGCGTTGACATCTGTGTCAAGTGGCTTTAAAATTGCTACTGTGCAGTAACTACTCTATTTATGGGGATTCCTTCAAATTGTAAATATTGACATTAAAAATTCCAAATGGTGATTGAAATCTGCAGTCACTTTTGCTGTGTTTGTTCACTTTTTAGATATTACAATCCGCTTCTATACCCATCCGTCTCTTTAACAGAACTCCTGTTTCCGTCTGCTATTTCACTATTTTGGGATTGTATTACTACGCTATGTGTAAAAAAAATCCCCAAAAAGATGAGATTTTTCTATCGCACTTGCTGTAACTAGAAGGATTCTCAAAATTTGACTTCTTTTCAATATCTCAGAAGTCCGTCATTTCACGCTTCGGATAAAAACCAAGACTTACAAATAAAACAATTACATACTATTTATAAGAAAAGCTGGTAACTGTAATTATATGTTGATACTTACGAAGTGATTTTAAAATGTTGCTTTTATTCACAAGTATTATTTATTAAGTACCATATTTCAATATTTTGATAACCACTCGTGATTGTTTCAATGAAATACAATGTTATTATATAATCTAAATCAATTGTACTCATACAATGCAAAAGTCATTAAAGTATTACAAATTAAATGCGTAAGAGAAATAAAAATTAATATAATGCTTTTTTTTTTCTTCTTTTGAATAACAGGATACTTAATATTTTTTAATATTTAAGACGTAAAAATGACCTTTAAGTTTACCTTGTCAGAACAAAAGTTTCATTGCTGTTGTCTTCTCCGAGAAAAGATAATTCCAATTTACCCCAAGTAGTTCCTTGGCCTCTTGTGCTCGTAATTGATATCCTATATTGATTTGCTACAAAAAAAATTCAAGATTTTTTTTAATATTTCAAATAAAAAAGTTTTCTCACAGATAAAATTTATACAAATTCCCTAAACTTATAATATATAAGAAAATTTTAAATATACAAAAGTACATTTTTTCTCTTATAAGTTAGTATACACTGTAAATTGTAATTTTGAACATATTAAAATATTTACGGATTTTGTCCTTAAATTACAAAGTTTATCAACGGTGGATTAAAAACAATTTTATATGAAATTAACAATAGATATACAAGCTCAAAATATTTAACTACTCCTTCCCTTAAATAGTATTGTGTGCCTCTTGAAGCATGTTGAAATGGTTGTTTTTTTTTTTTTTTTTTTTTTTTTTTTTTTTTTTTACATTTACTGCATATTTGCTTAGAAAAATGTCGTATAATGCCCGGCTACTAAAATTTCCATTTTTCAGCACTAGAAAGAGTGAAAGTGATGGCACCTTACGTAGTGGGGCATCTAATAAATATGCTATCGAAAGTGGATCTTCGTAATTTAGAAGCAGGGACCAAGAAGAAGACTCCCAAACTAGGTCTGCCATCCCCAGAAGCATAATTTCACATGAAGGAAATTATGACCACGACATATTTGATATATCCCAGAAGTCTTTAGTAAAAAAGACAGATCTCCGATTGAGGAATTCGAACGCACTACCTTCCGATAACAACAAGTCATCACCACGACCATGTTTTAACGCCTTAACAATCAAGGCCACCATGGCACATATTAGGAAATTAAATTAATTTATTTTATTTTGAACAAATTGTGTTACACATTAGTTCATCAACGAGTTTCAAGTATATTTTCTTATATGTTTCCATGTAATCATGTTTAAATAATATATATATATATATATATATATATATATATATATATATATATATACTTGTAATAATGTGTGTCTCATTTTTTATGATACCATGCGTAATAGTTTAACATCTAAAAGTTCTTCCTGAAGGATTTTACTTTCACAGAAAATGATCATATTTACGTATTGCAAAAAAGAAAATCCAAAAACTTTTAATTTACTTATACTTTCTTTTATAAAATATCTATTTATATATGAATTGAAGTCTGACAAATTTGCAGAAACTGACACACAACACCCAGCGATTAAAGCCAATACTCCTCACTTAGAAGTCTTAGGTCTATTTTATGAAGTAGGCTGCGGTAAATTTCTTGTCTTTTCATATATTTTGATTTTCAATTTATTTGTGAAAAAAAAAGGCATTTAATGACAAAAAGTAGCTGGGTGATTGTACGCTATTGTCTCTTTCTGAGAAAGATTTCATCAAGATTTAATGATCGCCAAGTATTTTTAAGAGTATTTTAACCAATCAATTCGTGCTGACAAACGATTGATTGAGATGCTCTACTAAAACATTGATAAAAGCAAGAAATTTAGCAAAAAGTAAAATAAGGTATTATGAAATTTTTTTTAAGAATTTATTTTCAATAATTGATTTCATAATGAGCATCGATTATTATTATTTATTATGAATCTAAAAAGGTAATTAATTATCTTATATTTATTTTATTATTACACAAATTTTAATTTTACAGTTTAATTTCTATACATTTTTTTTAATTTTATCATCTTCAGCAATTCTTATAATTGTAAATTATCTTTAAAAAAAAAAAAAAAAAAAACAAGGTGTACCATTTTTTTAAACTTTTTTAGTAAATGAACTGCAGAAATAGTTATTTATTTCATAATCAATGGTGTCAGTTAATATCAATGATGTAGTTATCTATTTAGAAGTACGTCAAATTTTATACAAAATAATTTTCTTAAATAAAGCACGGTGTAATAAAAGTTTCCGCACCAATTTTATTGCAAGTTATTTCAATATGACTCGTTAAAATGGGACAAATATAATTAAAATAAACTATATCTTTATAACTGAATATGTAAGTTTAACTACAAAGATTAGTTTTATGTAACAAAAGTGAATATAAAAAATGATCAACTTACCACAGAAAGGCTCCGTGTCTCTGGTCACCAAATAATATTTACCCCTTGCATGCTGAGACCTGTCAGCATAATAACCCATGTTGACACAACCTTGTGTTCCGCATTTAAAGCATTTTCCCGCCAAAAAGTTGTCGTAACTGTCACAAGGAAATGCTGGAAATCTGCAGCTTGGAACGATGGAGTCGATAAAAAAGCGGAAAGCCCGGCGATGATTGCAAAGACTTTGCCACTTGCCATCTGCGAGATATTAAAAAGTTTCCTTTTTTTCAGAATGAATCGCTTAAGCTTCAATTCTTAAGATATTTGATACAATAATTTATAAAATAAACCACTATAATATTTATTAAATAAAATATTTCTAAAATTTTATTTCTTTTATTTGTTGTATCAGAATAAAATTCAAATTTACAAGGACACTGAAAGAATTGTGATTTTATATTACTATTAAGAATATAATATTTCATAAAAATGCATTTATGGTTTTCTAATACAGATATAAACAATATGCTATTAAGTGGCAGTATAATGTCGGTCATTAATAACACAAACCATTAATAACCTAATCTCACTAATTTGCTTTTCTAGCTTTCCACGCTTCAACATCATATTCAATTTCTAATACCACTTTTAAAATGTAAAACACTTAAAAGCCAATTTCATTTCAGTATCATATTTCCGATACATAAAAAAGTAAAATTTACATTGATTTAAGACAATTTTATTTTTGGTCTCAAAAGTATTTTTTTCGTTAAGCATTTCTTGGGTTTATAATTATTTAGCTAGAGTATTTTTTATAAGTAAATGATACACAACAACTTGTTCTGTCTAGTTTTATAAAAAGAACATATATTATGTGACTACGTCCATTTGTTTCCAAAATTAATAATTAATCTATTTTATACTTTATTTTTATTATTTTTTCTCTACAAAATTGGTATAGGTTGTCTACAAAACTAATATAACAACAACTAGCTTCCTACATAACTACTATATTTTTGTAGGAGAACCATGTTTTTCAGTTACTAGTCTTGAATACAATAGCAGCTATTGTTGAACTACGAGAGAAAGAAAACTGCAGAAGCATATCTGCTTTCCGTAGGCACTTTTAGAAAGTGAGTGATTGGGAATTTTCCATATTTTTCTTTCGAAACACATAAAAGCAGTCTTTTATCCATGAAACGTCCACCCAAAAATCAGTCTGCGATGTTCAAACAACTTACGATTAGATATTGACCTATTATGCTATGTGCAACATGTAGCTACTTTATTTTGTATACATAACCTGTGTACAAATTTATTTCATTTATGCATGAACAAAATATATACATTTGAAATTAAGTTATGAAAAAAATTCGAGTATACATTGTTTGTTAAAATTACATATAAATCGAGTAAAACATATAAATCGTAAAGGGTTTCATTTCACGGGAATATATGATTTCTTTAGAATTTTCTACGATATGTATCAAAATTTCTAAAATATGTTTCGTAGTTTTAGATAATTAAAACTACATTGCATATAACGTTAAAATTTTATTTAAAAAATGCACAAATAATTGTTTTACTATATATTTCCTAATTTAAATTACATACATACATTTACATTATCCTGCTCATAAAATCTCTTTATTCCATACTCGAAGAAAGTATAATTTTGACATCTGAATGTGTTAACTAACATATATATTAGGGATAATACAATGTGCGTCGGTAATAAGTTTTTAATAAAAGAAAAAAAAATTAGAAAAGGAATTTGAACCAGTTTTACCTTAGGCTGTAAGAAAAGTAAACGGAAGCACTTTTGATGGGTTGTGTTCTGTAACGTTCGGTGAGAACAGACGAAACGCAGAAGTGAAATCGGAAGTTTAAGTACCCCAAGGCGCTTACAGAATCGACAATTTTTTCCTCTTATTTTAACAAAGCAAAAAAAATAGGCTTAGTGGATTTTACTTCCGAAATTCCCAGAGCAAAAAACTAAATCACTTTTCAAGAATCATCATTTAATTCAATATGTCTATTTATGAGACAGAGCTTTCGTCAAATACCCACAATATAATCATTGAGGAAATTCCTTTTCAGTAATAATACACATTTACTGTCTTTTATTTTAGACTAATATTCTTAGGTATTACATTTTTTTCTTTTAAAGAACTAATGTCTAGAATAAGGTTTAGGCATCCGCTAGGTCTCGAATATCTAGAATTAAGTGTGTAGTTTTTCAGATAAAAAAATCTACTGTAAGCTCAATTCAAATAGACTGCATTTTATTGCCTCTAACTGTGGTTAAAAATATACAGTACATTGAAGTGCCACTGAATTAGGGATAGCAAGGACTATGCAAATTGTATAGTGCTGCGCATCATTTATTTGCAAGTGAGGGCGCAGTGGCAACTGCATATATAGCGCGTATTGTGGTTGTTCTGGATTAGTTGTTGGAATTGCCAATATGGGTGAACTGCCTGATTTAGACGCCTTCGATCACGGACAAATCGTAGGTACGCGATGCATGGGCCATTCACTTTTTGAAATTATCAGACAGTTAAGATTTTCAAGGTAACAGTGTCATGAGTATACCAAGAATACATGGATGGAGTGTAAAAAATCTAGAGTTCGTGCAAGCTGCAAAGTACAATTAACTTTGAAAGTGCGTGATGAGAGATTATTCAAGCGTATTGTGCGTAGCCAACGAATCCAAACATTTCTCAAACTACCATCCAGTTGAATGAAGGTGTCAGTAGTACAGTCAATGAATGGACTGTGCAACTATCGCTTCACTGTATGGGTTTCGAGAGCCATCGATCTACGAGGGTACCCTTGATCAATGCTCGACATCGGACGACGCATCTTACCTGAGCAAGAGATCACAAAGACTAGAGTGTAGAGTGAACGAGTAGCATGAAATGATAAGTCTAGATTCCAATTACTTAACGCCGACGGGAGGTTGAGATTATAACGTCAGGGCTCATGAAGATATGGATCCTACATGCCAGGCTGGAACTGTAGAAGGACATAATGGCTCAACCATGGTCTTGGGTGTTTTTTGTGGCACTGTTTGAAATGTTTGGTCCTTATACCAGCCTTTCTCAATCCAATTCGGTACGTAGAAATGGTGGGTGATCACCTCCATCCGTTAATGTTGTTCTGTTATCCACATGGTATAGAGTTTTCCAGCGAGACAACTGTTCCTCTCACAAGTCCCGGTTGACTACTGGATGGCTGGATAAAACTTCCAGACATTCTTCTGACTTTTCTGTCAAAAAGCAGCAACCTAAAAGTCCAGACTTAAATGATAGTGATCATCTTTGGGATGTTTCGAAACAAGGCGTGAAAGGCAATCACACAGCACCAAAGAACCTTATTGAATTACGGACAGCTTTAGCCAATATTTGGTCAGTGGAATGTTTACAGAAACGTGTTGAATCTATGTCTCGTCTTGTGGCAGCCATTATCAAGACCAGAGGAGGTCCAACTAGGTAGGTATATCTAATTCAATGGCACATCAGTGAAGTAATATACGCTTGATCATACGAGTAATAACATTTTTCTAAGATTAAAATTATGAAAATTTATCTTCAAAAGAATTTTAAATACTTAATTTTATAAAAAAATTTAGATTTTCCCATTTAAGAAAGAAAATAACATTATAAAATTTTAGTGCTTTACTCAGAACTAACACCATAATGTATTTTTCTTTGTATATAATAAATAACGATCTACATTTGATTGATACAAATTATTGTTGCACCAGAATACTTCTTTGTATCTAGCCCAGAGTAGGGTTCTACTAATTAACTAGATGCACTCGTATAGGACTCTCCTTAATTTAGAAGAAAGGACCTGTCAGAAGGTGCCCAATACTTGACTTGACACCCCCAGAAGTATGATACAGATTGTATCGATCCTGTATGCACATATAAATAATTTACTGATTACAAAATACACAATACACATTGTTTTACATAATTAGTTTTCTTCAAATGCAGCAACTAATAGCCAGTTTCTTTATTTACATCAATGGTAACTTATGATCTTTCTTAAAATAACTTATAAACCCTCAACTTACATATGATGTCAGTAACAGCACCGATGAAGACATTATTGCATCCAATTTGCACCCTCCCTCCGTTCGGATAAAAGTCAGCATGGCCTGATGGTTCGAACATCCCAAGACCACCCTTCATAATGCTGTTACCATTGGAGTGGATGACATCTACGAAAGTGGCGTCGCTTGGGTCCAACTTGATTTTGGGATCGTAACCTTCAAACAAAGGAGATGCTGGATCCAAACCTGTGTCATTCAAAAATGTGCACTCATAAGTTCATGCAAGTATTTAAATCAATAATTTAATGCTAATAAAATACTGATTTAGCATATTTTTTTTATTTTCATACACATAATTAAATAAAATTTGCGTTGAATAACTTAGCCATACATTAGAGTAATACAATAAATGTTAAACTGTTTAAGAAAAAAATACATTTCCATACACTGTAGTATTGTATTGAATACGTTGTACCATTAAATACAAAATAACTATAAGTTAGACTAATGGATTATTTACATTTTAAATATTTAAGATTAATAGAGCATAATCTATGGCTCTTACCGTAGAACATGTATTTATCATGTTCTATGGTAAAGGACCACAATCATAGAACATGATATTTATAGGTGATAATCTAGAATATATATTCAAAACATATCTGGAGCCAGTAACTTGTATTTCTAAACCACATTCAAAATATGAGGTCGATACCTCAGATAAATTATTTTTATCCAATTTTTGCACAACATCAATAATGGAAAATTAGGAAACAAAAACTTTAATGTGATTAACTTTATATTTTTCAGATACACGTATATCTAAATGCTTTGAACTTATATAGAAATGAAGGAAAATAGTTCTCCATCAAATACCGAAAGCCAGTAATACTTGGTATTTTTTTAAACGAAAAAAAAACCTAAATTGTTTTGCTTCTAAGAGCTAAGATAATTATTGAGCTTTATCAAAAAAATTCAAAATTTACATAAAATATTCTAGTTTGTTTATTTGAACATAAATCTCTACTATAAGGACCCCTTCCCCACCTTTGTACTCCTTTCACGTACCTCCAGACGTAAAAAATACCTGGAAATGTGAAATTTAAAAAAAAAATTTAAAATTAGTAAATTTAATTATAATTACAGATGATTTTTTAGGAGAATGAGGAGCTAATGATGACTGCACTAAAAGCAATCAAAATAAACCCAGCAAACGAATGCTCAAAAGAGAATCAAACAAACTGAAAATCTATTCTCATTGTTGCTCCAACAATTTCTTGGATTCAATCTTATTATTTTATTTAAAATACGATGAACTAAATGAGATACTTTGTTACAAGTATACCTATACTTTAATTTTACCATTAATTTATTTTAAATATATTGAAAAAATTAATTTAAAAAAATTTAAATTTAAAAATAAATTATTAAAATATAACTTTAATTGAAATTTAAAATTTTTAATTTTGTAAGGAAAAATATTCATTTAAATTATTTCACACAATATTTTTATACATTAACAAATGGGTTCATGAGTTAAATCCCAACGAGCTAGAACTCTTGACGCATATTCCGCCAAATTGACATCAAATCGCATTGTTCACCAATGCATATTTGAAGTGAATTTAAAATAATAGTTAAATATTAAAAACATGTGAAATTAATATCTTTGAACATACGATTATTTGTGGCACCGTTTATTTTCTAAAATAACTAATCATGAAAGTAATTTGAATTCATTATTTAACAACGATAAAAAAAAGGTTTAATTTAAAAACTGGCGGGTAAAAAGTTTTCTATTGTCTGCAAGAAATCTTTTTGTTTGGCTCTATTTTTATTTCTTCAGCGGAATATATCACATATGCCTAAAATATTTTGGATGAGTAAATGGTGCAAAGTGTTTCTCTAAAGGATAGTTTTACTGATTCAGAAAATGTATGTCTTTGTACAATGTGTTAAATTGCATATTGAAAATATTTTCCTAATTTTATAAATATATCCAGCCATATTATATTAAATATAGATATTTTTTAACATAAAAAATATTATCTATATAAAGACTGTTAAAAAAAAATAATAATGTGAATATCAGATAAACAACTTCGATTAGGCTCTATATAAAATTGGATTATAACAAAAATCTCGTTTTTATTTAGTAAAGGTGAAGAACCAAGTTAAAAACAAAATAACAAAATCACAACAAAAATGTCCAATATAGAGCTTTAACTCACATGTTTTTCATGTGGTTAAAACTAAAATTGTGTGAAGTCAATAGAAAAATTTTGAAAATTGCTCACAATTATAAATATGCCCTTAGTGACATTAATAGAAGTCAATTTCTCAAAAATCTACTTCAGAATTCTCGTCTGTTATCAATATTATGAAGAAAACCAGGTTTCGCAAATATTATGTCAATAATAAAAAGCTTATATATTTCAAATAAATTAAGTTAACTTGATCCTTAGAAAAATATAGAGAGCACATTATAACTAATAACCGAAAAAATCTCTAAATCTGGTTTTCCTGTATAATTTTCTGTTTTTATCACCTATTCATAACGCAGCGCAAAAAATTATTTTCAATGTTTTGATTTAAGTGTATATATATGATTGCAGTTATAAAAACAAAGCATTTCTATAAGCGTAAAGCGTGGTATTTTATTAAAAAGCAGAATGTTCTTTTAAGTTATCATGAATTAGAGTTTTAAGATCAGGAATATAATAGAGCGGAAATTTTAAACTATGCCCATCAAGCTCACTTATGATTTATACAATAATAAAATAGTATTACACTCTGGTCTCTCACTTAAATTATTAATAATTATAACTTGCGAACTCGCATAAAAGAAAATTGTAATCATATTCGTAAAATCAATATATCTTAGTTGTATATGTAACCTTAATTCATTATTATAAATTAATTATTATAACTTATTAAAAAACTAATTATTATAAAAGTATATCTCTACAATGAGTTTATAAAACACAATAAATTGTTTCAAATGCTCTGGTTTGAATTTTGAACGAAATCGTCATTAGAAATAACAAATGATCGTCTTTATTTTACATTTTGTTGATATAATTAATTAATTATTTTCTTTATTGAAAGAGAGTGAACCAAAATTTAAACAATACTGAATAAGGCTTTAAATGTTGCCTCTATTTTTGACGTATTTTACACACACACATACACACACACACACACACACACACACACGTGTGTGTTGTTTCTTCTTTATTCATCTTCTGTTCTTTATTTTATCGTTCAGCTCTATTTTACTTTCTGCGCACAAAGTAATCTGCTTCTTTCAGCACAAATTATGAATTTATAAATAATTCAACAAGCAGTCGTTGAAGTGTCACTTCAAGCATGACAAGCCAAGGTCAAAGGATTGTCTTTCGCGATTCGCTTATTAGAAGCATGTAAAATTTGTTCGAATTTTTCATAACAATATCTGGAAAGTTTTACATAATTTTGAGATAGTGTCACTGATAGAAATTTTATCGTCTACTGCAGCATAATGACATTTATTTTTAAATTGCTGTAAAAGTGGTTTTAAAATGGTTGAAAAGTAGAACCAATTTTAGAATGTCTCCATTTTAGAATCCTATTTTCAAAATTAACGAAAACGAAATGTTTTCATATTTCTTGTTAAACCAAAATGTATTAGCACACTTCAAGAGATAGATTTCTTAAATTGACATAGATGTTCTGCTCCAGACAGGAAGGAAACAGATTACATAAAATTGTTGAAATTATTGATTTAATTTACTATTATAGAAATGAAAGTTACGATTCGTCTGTATAAAACTAATAAATTAAATATAATTATTTCAGTAACAATAATTGAATTAATTTGAAGTATGATTTCTAATTTTAACTTAAACTGATGCCCAAACTACATCAGTAATTTATATATGACATTAGTAAATTAGACAAAGGTCATTTTTTGTAAAATTTAAAGTATTCATTCAGAAAAATATATACAGAGTATTTCAGAATACTTATCATTTTGTCCTTACTATAGAAATTTTTTTAAATAATAGATACTTAGTAATTTTCAATTGCATTCAATGGGAACTATTAATTTTAGACGTTTTATAGGCAAGTTTTATCCAAAATAAAAAATTATGAATTAAAGGTTTTAAATGACGTGTGTAATCAAAGATGTAATGTTCTCTGTTTTAAAATGTTGCTGAAAAGTAAAATCTATTTTTATTTGATTTTGTCTTATAAATAGTGGTAGCTGGTAATAATTAGAAAACTTACCAGCTAAAAAGTTTTCAACATTGAATATGAGAATCGCGTTTGTCTAAAGATGAATGCCCTTCTAGTATTAAGAATCAAATATTTTAATCTGTTACAACTCATTTATATGAAAATATGGAAAAATAATGTCAGCTATATAGGTATAACTATTTTATATGGAAATTAAATCGATCACCATAAATTCTTTCAAAACTAATGCATCATCTGCTATTCAGTACGTCAAAAACTTGACCCATACATGCTCCAAATAAAGGATTCATATTTTCATCATCAAAATGACCATTGTTTTCTATCAGTCTTAATACTAATAGAAAACAACGAATGTCATAGGATTAAAATATATTTTGATATAGTCATGTTTGTATATATAGAGCTAACATACATAAGGTAGCATTGATGTATTTTAAAATCTAAAGATGTAAGTTTAAGCTTACAGTATACAAAACAGATTGTTTTTTTTAAATGAAAAGATTTTCAGTAGTTTTATTAATACCTGAGATGCCAGTTGAAAATATTTGTTCCTTCATTTTTGTTTATAATTTCAAGGAATAATTTTAAATTAAAGTAAAATAAGAGGATAATTAGAGGGGTGTTAATCACATATGCTTATCGTATCTGTTGTCGGTATTCTTCCAATGTGATCACGGAATAACTTACTGTACGAATATAATACGGTATTTTTATTAAATTAATATGATGAAGTAAAATTTACAATGAGACTTAATATCGATTTGCCCCTTCATCTTTGTTGAAAATCTCAAGGAATTGCTTTAAACGATGACAGTAAAACATGAGGATAATTAGAGAGATATTAATCACATGTGCTATAACTTTTAATATATTAGTTTGGGGAAAAAGAAATCCATTATTTTTACGTGAACTTTTTGTAACTTCTTTCAGATTCGCTTGTAAAAAGTTTTAAAACAGTTTTCATGTAGATTTTTAGGTCTTGTGCAAAGCTACGACTGCTGACATGCTGCCAAGTTTGATAATTTTTGATATTTTATAGACATTCTCGACGATGTTGTATCCATGCGCGGTGCATCTTTAGCATCCAAATACCCAAACGGAATCGACGAAGTTAAAATTGTGCGTAACTGGTTGTTACAGTCATATATAGGACGATAAACACCTTTCACAATTTTAGCCACCTGGTTAGCATTTTCGCCATTATAAAAGAAAAACTAAAATGTATCGAATTTTCTGTTTGTTGTCTTCTATTTTTAAAACCTTGTACTCATAACTGAATTAATCAAACAAAAAACCGCAAGAGAATATTTTAGTGTCAAATGTCACCTTTCCAATGAGCAAATTTGAAATTGTTTGATAGATACCTCAAGAGACAGTGATCACTACTACAGACGTCTACCAAAAAATAATGGATAACTTTTTCCCCGACCTAATATTTGCGTGCCAACGTTTTATAGGTATATAATACTCTTCTTGTAGTGATGTAATATGAAGAAGTATAGCTTACACTGAGACCTAATGTCAGTTTGCCCCTTCATCGTGTAAAATTGCAAGGACTTGTTTCTTCAACAAGGTTAAACTATATTTTAAGATATATCCTAGATTGTTGATCATAGAGATTGTACATCTTTAAGGAAATATAAATACACAATGCTGAATTGATATGTTAACAAAATGCACTTCGAGATGCTTAAAACATTTACAATTTTGTATTATTTTTGTACATTTACAGTTTGTTTTATGTTTGCTTCGACTGTTCTTGAAGGGATATTTAATTATTTTTGATGCAAATAAAATAGTGAAGCTCTTAATAATAATAAAAATAATAATGCAGAAAATGATATAATAATAATAATGATGATGATACTCTTGAAATGAAATCTTTTCTCATACATATTATTGAATGAAAAGAAATATTAGGTTATTTGTACCTGTGATCCTGCTGATATTCCTGCACTCCATACCAGTAAAGCCAGCAACATGGGCCCCGAGGGAAAAGCCAATCAGATGGTAGTCCTGATTTGTAAGTCCTCGTTCATAATTAATCATGCGGATCAGAGCCGCCAGCTGTTTGCCAACCAATTGGGTGTTAGCGGCTGCCTGGACATAATTAGGTAACGCAGATCCTTTCTCCCAATCCACAACAATAACATTGACATCTTCCTGAAAAACAACAAAGAATAATAATCAATTTTGTCTGACAAATAGTTTTTAGTAAGATGTTTAGGATTTTCTTGTTATTGAAATAAATGAATTTATTTTAATTTGTTGTGTGATAAGCCTCATGACCTCCATTACTTAAAATAATTGGTAGTTTTGAAAACATGCCTTACAGGCAGATTGAGTTAAAAAGAGGGGATTGGTTTGTTTGTCACTCAATCGTCAATTTTTGCTCCAGGGCTAATTAGACTGGGACATATGGCGTAAAGTGCATTCCGAACCACTACAAACATTCAAGACCAAAGTGGGATTCGAGCCCACGAACTGTTGAACTGAAGGCAAGAGAGCTAACCATTCGCCTACCAGCTCGGTATTAAAAGGGCAAGACACTTTTTTCATACATACTATATTACAAAATCAGCCACTCAACCTGTCTAGTGGTTAGCGTAACTGACTACAGATGGTGTGGACCTGGGTTCGAATCCCGGCTCAGGCATGGATGTACTTTCTCTTTCTCTCTGTGTTTCTTGTCCTTTCCTCAGATGATAGATGAATGTGGCCCGCCCTATAAACGGGTTTGTGGTGGTGTGGCGTGGGTGATGCTACTCGTAACTCCGTGACTTGGTTCACAGGTGCCCACCGGGTAACGATAAAATGAGTACCAGTTTCTGGCCTTGTTGCGGCAAATGGGCTAATGTACTTACTTGCTCAAGGATGCCCGCCATTAGAAATAAAAAAAATATTACAAAATCATACAGAAATGTGAATACGTAGGAATTCGAAACAAACCACAAATTATTAAAATAAAACTATAAGAAAATAACTCTAGTTTTTCGGCAAAAAGTAAGTTTTTAAGGACAGCTCTCTATATATGTAAGCAAAGAAGATTATCGTTAAACTTATGAAAGTTAGGTAATTTTAGTCAATGTTTCTTCATTACTATTTTCAGATTTCTGTTGTTGTATCCCAATAACTCCTATGTTCCTCAAGTCAAAATACGATATAAAATTACATATGAGTTCATTGCGGGTCATATGCGAAAATTAATGCAAGAATAGTATGTTATTGTAGTTATATTGACATTGATTTCAATATCATTCTATTTCCATGTGAAATACACAAGATATTTTTATAGAAATACTGTACAAGAAGTAGAATGCAAAAATACCAGATCCATAACAATTTGGATACATCTAGCTTGCCAGCAATGTGCTTTATAACAATATGATAATACAATATGATAAATATAACAATACAATTCCAAATCATATCATATAATAATAACAATACATATTATAATAACACTCCAAATCATAACACTGACCAATGTAAGGCCGTAGTGATATGGGATGGTATAAATTTTAATTTGGCATTCTGTGATTAATTTAGATTGCTATTACGATTACGGTCATTTTTTATACGAAGGCTAATTCGACCTGATCTACAATTTAAAGTGAACTCCAAACCACTGACGTACGAATTGGATTTTGAGCACTCGAACAGTTGAATTAAAAAGCTATTGTTTTGAACATACAACTCCCAGTTAATGTCTTTGTTGGTTATAGAGGTCTTTCGTTCTCGTTCTCGGAAGGTGATGGGTTTGAATCCTGTACCAGCATAAGATCCGTCTAGTTCACTAATGGCGGCTGTGGTACGTAAAATATGTCGTGGTTGCAATGTCCTCCATGTGAAATGATACCTTTGAAGCGGCAAGCCAAGTCTAGGGTCTTCTGCTTAGTCCTTTTTTCTAAATAACGAAGACCCGCACACTTTCGAGACAGTAAGTTAACAATCACAGAGTACCCCACTATATAAATTGCCATCACTTCCGTCACTTGAAGTACTAAATAGGTGGAATATCTTAGAAATAAAAAAAATCACAGCTAGTTAAGATTAACGAGTTGTGAAATCACGACACACACTCATGACTATAATTAATTCATATATGAAGGTCAAAAGATCGCTTTAAAATATTAATTGTTTTAACAAGAACTAAATATGAGAACGACAAGAGTTGACAAAAGTAATGATTTTCTCACAAGCTCCACTCTCCAGTTTATTTTAGCGTGACCAAGTTACTGTTGCTATTAATAAATGCCGTAATAACATGTTGTCAATCATATTATTATGGCAGTTATTAATAGCCAAATTAAATACAAATAGTTTAACTAATAAATGTGACAATTTTTATTAATTAATCGAAAATATTTTTTTAATGAAATATAAATATAGAAATAAAAATTCAATTAAACTTTTAAACTTTTAAAATGTATAATATTGAATTTTATCAAATAAAACTAAAATTCATGAAAATGTTCAATATTAAATAATAGTTAAATAAACCTTTTTAAATTTGTGATTCTTTTTATGCTTGTAAAAAATTGAGAAAATTAAGAGTATTTAATAAAACTTTAAATCTTTTTAACCATTGAATAGGTTCATAAATTTTCTGATGACATTAGGGATAATTCTTTCATTTAAAATATTCTAAAATGGATGTGTGTGATCAAAGTAATTCTGAACAAGATAGTTAAAAAAAATGGAGTGAAAAAATTCCCTATTTTATGATAGTGAAAAATTCAAAAAGTTTTCACTATCATAAAATC
>JAPDSC010063659.1:0-10649 GCA_026290005.1 Latrodectus geometricus | reverse complement strand
TTTTTTTAAATCTTCATCTTGGGAGAATGCTCTACCTGTATTCTTCATATTCTTTTACTTACTTGCGACTTTTATCAGAAAAATAGACACTTTAGGATTCATATTTAAGATTCTATGCTAATTTTATCGTCTGTTTCATTTCTTCAAAAGGATCATCTTTTTTGTTTATAAAAATGATCTTAGTAGACTTAAATTCTTAACATTATCATATCTCAAGTTTAATATTCAAATCTTTAAAATTGCATATACATTTAATGTAAACCTCTGCAGAACTATTTTGCAGATTTTCTTAAATTCAAAGAACCTTTATTATGTTCATTTTTTTCTGGTCATTAATTTATATTGAAACATTTTTTTTAAATTTAAAATATTTTGTACAAGTCACTTGATGAATAGTGAAAGCAAATTTGCACCTTCTTTTTCAGATCCTTGAACAAGAAAAGCATGCTTTAAGGAGGAAATTAGATACTCTAGAAGGAGACTATGATAGCAGAATAGCCGAACTTCAAAGTGATATAGAAGAACTTAGAAAAGAATTGGATGAGCAGAGCAGTTTGCAAAGAAATACAGAAAAAGAGAAGTCTCAATTACTTCAAGAGCTTACGGAGCAGAATCACAGATTAACTGCTCAGTTGAAACAAGTAAGTATAAATTACCTCAAACTAAAGTAAAAAATATATTTTAATAAAATTCTTTCATATTTAATAACTGATAAAAAAAAAAATACACTGTTATTGAAAATTTTTCAAAAAATTACAAAAATCATTTAGAAAATAAATATCATCGGTGTAACATTTTTTTGAGGGGAGGGGGTTTTAAAATAAAAAATTACCGCAAATGTTAGTTATTTTCTCTTTCTTTGTAAGAAAGTATGCGAATCATTTTGGTTGCTTTCATTATTGTTATATAATAATTGTATTACTAAAATATACAGAATCAAGTGTTTTGCTCTTTAAATTAAAAAAAAAATAAATAGATAAGTAAGTAATAAAAATAAAATTTTGAGCTCTAAAAGATTGATATCTTGTGATTTTGTTTCATAATTACTTATAAAATAATTTTCCTTATAAAAGTTAGTTATAAAAGTTTACTTATAAAAGTTAGTTGCACAAATAATTACATTTAATAATTTAAGTGGCACTATAAACCCTGCATATGCCCTCGTGATAACCATAGTATGAATAAATATTCAAAAATCAAAATTCTTACAATTTACAAATGCTTAGTGATTCTTTTGTTAAATAAGACCCAAAGTTTAATAAAAAAAAAATAAATAATAAAGAATAAAAATATACCACACTTAAAATATATTTTTGAGTATATTTTGGAAATGGATTTCGTTCTTTTTTTGTCGATCTTCGTAAATTGTTGGAGAACATGAATCAATAATTTCTAACTTTAATGTCTTATAGAATATGTAATTTATTGAATATTTAATCACATTCTGGTAGAGCATATTGTAAAAAAATTATGAGATTTCAATTCTTTCATATTCTTTATTAACCAAATCTTTTATTGTTTTTAAAATATTAAAAGTTGTAGAAATTTCAAGGCATTTTTTTCTCTTGCAAATCTTCATATTAAAAAAATATTCTAAGGAAATGTTACAATGTAGCAGATTATCAATTAAAAGGGAGTCCTTATAGTTGGTAAAAATATTAAACAACAGCATGTTATATTTTTGAATTCATATGATATGTGAAAGCTCACATAAATATCTATGAAAACTTTCATATTTTTTTGAAAATAAATTTTAAAAAAAAGCCAGATTTCGAGTTTATCATACTCGTTTGTGTTATATCAAGAACATTTTTTGTAATATGTATGTAAAAGTGGTCTCCATGGCTTTAAAGCTCATCGTACATGACAGTGCAATCGAATGCTCTTGCTATTAGTAAATGCCAGATCATCACTGTATTCCTAGCGAAAAGCTTTTGCAAAGAAACTATACAGATGTTTCTAATATAATTTTTTTTCAATGTAATTATAAGCTGTAGCTTTAATTCATTAGGAATCATAAAGTGTTTGCTTTATGTGTAACAGTCTGCAAATTATACTTCCACGATTTTAATGTTCTTTCTAATTCATATGGTTTTCTTTTTTTAAAATGTCTGTTTCTATAAAGTCTAAAATTTCATTTACAAATTTGTTTACAACTAAATGCAGTTACACATTTATTTATTTCATTAATATTAATATTATATTCAATTAATATAAGCTTATCAAATGCCATTTCAGTATTCCTTCGTCACTGATGTATAAAAATGGAAAGTATTTGATAATTTTAAAAATTTTAAAAAACTTGGGCTGCTGTGATCTGATGCGGAAATGTGCGGATTTCATGATCTAGTTTTAGCAGATCTTATATTTCAACTAGTTGAAGAACGATTTTGTTATAAAAGCTTAAGAATATTAAAAGTTCAATGGGATCCAATAATAACGTTGATGTGGTATGAAATGGAAGGGTGAGTAGCAGCTTTGGAGTTGACTACATCATTTGCTAGTGGTACTAAATTACCAGGCGGCTGGCAGCGCGTACCAACTTCTCAGCTGGCAGATTTAGGCAGACGGAGACGTGGATAATCGAAAGATAATTGATCGATTGCTGGAAATATCCGAGAATTTTTTTAAAAGAAAAAGTAGCTTAAGTTTTTTCATTTAATACATTTTCAGATATAAAGGAAAATGGGCTAAATGTAACTTTCTTAGTTAGTATTCACCTACTTTTTTTGAAATCTTTTAACATTTATTAAATTGCTGAAAAAGTTCTTGATTTTTTTTGGAGTGAGAGAATCCAAAATTAGGAAAAGATTCATTTAACTAAAATAAATGAATATTGGGTGAATATTTAAAAGTTTATCCGATTTCATTTTTTGCGACTTCTGAATACAGCTTGGAAGTGACTTCAGTTGCCCACTACGCAATATCAAGTATTATAATAACATAAAACACACACAGTATTGAAAAATTTTAAAATCAACCTTATGCTATGAAACTATTAAATTTTTAGGTACTTTTTTAGGGAACACTTCCGTAACTTGTTCTGCTCCGATTCTACGCCAAATTCCCTGCCAAATATAATGCCAACAGGGCGATAGCAATCTTGTTATGGTGCTAATGCACCATAACAAGATTGCTGATTGATTGTACGATGACGTCAAGCAAAGAGGTGGGGTTAATGACGTGTTGTTTAAAGTTAGGAGGAGTTACTGACGTCGTGATATAATAAAGTGAGATGAATGTATTAAACATTAGTAATAGTTGTTTGCTAACACAATTGAAAAGTTTCTTTACTAGATAACTTTCAATGAGTTATTAATAAATTATTGCCTATCTTAAAAACTAAATTTTATTTGTTACTTCTAAAAAGTAACTCTCTTTTACAATTTACATATTTGAATTAACCTCACTAATTGATTCATCTTTGAAAAAATCGTAACTCAATAATCTTATCGGAATTAATTCAAAAAATAAAAACAATGTAAATCCTTTTTTAGATAATATATTATTATGTTAGTATTAATAAAAAATAATATCACACTTAAAGAATAGATGTATTAGATTAGCAACACTGTCCACTTGATAGAAAAAAAATTCAACCTAAAATTTGAAATACTTCTATTACTAAGTACTCAACACTTAATCAGATTTTTTTACTGTGATATTAATCTTTTCAACATTTCTTATTATTTTCTGACTCCAAAACATTCAAATTTATCTTAAAAAACAATAATTTTTGTCATTGTAATAAGCCATTATGTAACATTTGAAGAATTAAATGTAAAATTTTTTATCTGCACAAGCTTTTCTTATTCAACACAAATATATTAAACACATAAATATATAACAGAAACTTACAAATATAAAAAAGTCGTAAGCAAAATAATTAAATATTAATGAATTTAATAACAAAACATTAGTTATTCCATTAATTGATATTGTTATTTGACTAAATAGTGATGCTCTTCTTAAAGAACGGAATACAAAGTTTCGTTGGAATTATGTAGCGAAACACTGCGAATGCATCCCGTCTCGTGTTCTAATTCTGAAGAGGGGACAAAAAATGACCAATTTCATTTATTGCGATTTTTGTAGTATAAAAGCATACCCACACACAAAGTTAATTATTTAAAATCCTTTGATTCGCTAAATGCAGCGATTTAGGAATCAACAATGTGAGACTGCACTGTTTAGTATTATTAGGTGATGCGAATGAAAAAAATAAAAAGGTTTTTTTTCGTTTCTGAACTCACTCATGGTCATATAAGCTTCATATTATATCTCTGCCTCAAATGCCAATTGCAAAATATTTCTTAAATTTTTTGTTTTAATAATCTTATGTTTTAAAATCATTATGTTAATCTCAACTAAAGTTAGGTGTAGAAAAATTTCTTATGAATAGAAGGTACATGGCCTTTTAGGCTAGGAACCTAACAAACACTAGGTCTAGGTCTAGCTATTGTTAGGTTTCTAGCCCAGAGGGCCATAACCCTTCTATTCCTAAGAAGTTATTTCAAAAACATAGATAGACAGTAGATTCATATTAAGATAAGTGTTCCCAATAAAATAAATTGTTCCTGCATGATGAATTATAGAATTCCAAACAAAATAAAAACAAAAGTTACAAGAGAGAAATAGTAAATCTAAAAAACAAGATACAATAAACACATAGAACTGTATAGTACTTATTTTATTTATTTATTTTTTATTTTAATTATTTATTATTTCGTAAATTATAAACAAACAAAGAATACACAAATATTTACAAACAAAAAAATATATTCAACTCAGTACCCCAATGAAGGGCAATGAGCAAGAAATTGAAACAAAAGAAAAAGTGTCAAAAAAAAAATAAATAAATAAAAAAAATAATTATTTTTATTTTGAACTAAATTAGTTTGTTGTTGGGCTTAAACGCAGCACGGCCCTGGGTCTGTGGAAATTAATGATTTCATAAGGGCTATAGTTCTCAATAGATTAAATTTCTGCATTATTAATTTCATTAAGTTTTTCAAAAAATCTAAATGCTAGGAATCCTAACAAACACTAGATCCATTCTCCAATACCGTGAGAAAATTTTAAAGCCCCATAATGAGGGTAGAAGCTGACCGGATGTACGGTCACCCCTGATTAAATGCTCGGCTTTTTCACAGGCAATCCCCAGCTCAATAGGTGATTAAGCATCCATCAATGTCTGGTCATTCCACTTTTCACATGCTCCTCCAATTTCTCTCACGACCTAGTGTCTCCACAGAAAAACCCCTCTTAATTTAAAATCCCCCTCCCCGTTCGGAGGAAGGGTTGGTTTTAATAAAGGAAAGTTCGTTTGGATAAATTGATTTTAAAATATCACTAAAATTTAAATTTTTGAAAAAAATAAAATCACCAAAATGTTTGTTTTGCTTTTGCAAAAGGATATTGAATAATAAAACTTTTCAAAATAATGTAAAAATTAATTAGCAAGTGTTCTAGAAATATTTTAACCTTGTGGATTACCGCAGGTTTGAATAAAAATATTTTCACCGTTATAAATATAATTATAATACTGACCAAATTGTTCCAGTTATCAAAACTAATACCCAATAAGTCCCTGTAAACTTGATAATAAAAATACAGAACATTCAATTTGTTAATAGGATTATTTGTAAAAAGATCTTTGAAATCAAAAAAATTCATATTATAAATAAAATTATTTAACAGAAAATCCAAAGCCCGTCTGTTATTATCAATTATCCAACTAGCTTTAGATTTAACAATGTGTTCCAGAATTATTTTACGAAATTTGGCAAAAATTGAACCTGGTTTATTCATATAGGAATTAGTGCCGCAAGTAATAAATCTAAATTTAATATGGAAACTTATGAAATTTATGTATTACTGTTACATAAAAAATTGTAATTTATAATTATTTATATTTGAAGTTTATAAAAAGTCAAAATTTTATTATTTATAATGTTGGCTGTAGAATTCCAAAGTTTGTAAGTGTTAGAGTTTAAAGTTTCTTTATCAATTAAATCTAAATAAATTTTTTTACAAAAAATTTAAATTATTTACAATAAATTACAAAAAAATTTAATTAAATTATTATCAAAAATATAATTTTTAATTTTATAATGCAGTTTAGTCTTCCAAACTGTAAAAAATTCAACTGATGTTTCATAATTTGAAATTTTAAAGATAAAGGATTCAATATTTTGCAGAATAACTTTAGAAATTTTAGACAAATTTATTTGAAAAACTGGTCTCTATTTAGTACCTTTATTTAAAATTTCTTTGAATTTAAATAAATTATAAATGAAAGTGTGTTCAAATCCCACCTCCAGTTTGGCTGTCAAGTGGCCGTTGAGAATAGTATGAGGTGTGCAAGGGTATGTTTTTTCAGTCAATAAATGTATAACTTTCAAAGATATTTTTAATTTTTTCAACGCAGAAAAATAATTATGTCCGATTTCATTACATTAATTTGGAATGATTTCTTTCGAGTTAAAATATCTGTTTATTACATAATGTGAAATATAACTAGTTAAAATTAATTATCAAAAAAATTTTTATGGGTACTTAAACATATAAAAAGGGGTTAAAACATTTTATACATTGATCTTTTAACTTTGGAAAAAAGAATTTTTCAACATAAAGTACTTATATGAAGGTAGCAAAATTATTTCCGAAACCGCTTAGATTACTAATTATGAAACCGCTCACATAAAAATTATTTCCGAAATTTATTAAGGAATGAGACTTGTGAATTACTTACACACATCCATTTTATTCAAAACGAAACTTTTTATAGCTTATAGATCAGGGGTGGCCAAGACGTTGACCGCGGTCGACTGGTAGACCGCGAAGACGTTTTAGTAGTCCACGCGACCATCCCGATAATCTCGGATATTAACAATTTAATTTATGACTTATGACATAGAATCAAGGAATTATTTAAAATAAAAATTTACTACAATCTACTCTTTAAAACCCAAAACAAACTGTGCAAAGATTTACGATTTAAAGACTTATGATTAAAGGTTTACGATTTAAAACCTCAAACGAACATGGTGAGAGCGATTAAAATATTCAAAAAAAAAAAAAAAAGAAAAAAAAAAAAAAAAAACTATAGAAAGGTATGCATCTCAATTAAGAAAACATGAATTGAGAAACTTCGAGAGTACATCCATAATCCAAACCGAGACTTCGAAGATTTCGCTTAGTACTTACTTGTTTTGTTTTAAGAATTTGAAAGAAGATTCGCTGACTTAATTAGGTTAAAAGAAATACTTAATTTTATGGTATTTCCCCATTTAATGAAAATGTCCACATTGATGGAGTATCTGAAAAAATAGGACATTTAATAGATATCACATGAATCACGGTCGAGGAAGGAATCATTAAATTAAGATGCGATATATTTCTTAAATGCAGAGCATATTTATCGATACTGATTTTTGGAAAATAATTTCTGAGGAAATGTTTCCAAATATTTACACATTGATTTTGTATTTGAAATCATACTTTGGATCGAGGTATCTTTGCGAATCTGCTTTTTCAACCATGAACAAAAAAACAAACATTGGTCGAATTTAACAGATCAACATTTAATTTCGTGTTTATGCATTGCAAAAAACACATACCAGCCACAATTTGATATACTTGTCGCAGATATACAGTGTCAAATTTCAACTAAACGAAGTGAATAGGATGGTCAGTTTTGGATTTATGAATACTTTGATTATTTTCGCCAATAAATTTTATTTTGTAAATATTAATATAATTTTAAAAATTTTTTTATTTATATTTATTGTAAATATTAATACAATTTTTAAAAATTTGTAATTGTATTTTTTTAGAAAAAATACATAATTTACCATTTTTTCTTGTTACCGAAAATAAATATATATGTTAATTTAGTTCTACCATTGGTAGACCTCCTTCGATTTTTTAAATGTGGAGTAGACCCCGGATCCCAAAAGTTTGGCCACCCCTGTTATAGATGTTTCCTATTTATTATAAAAATATTAATTTTAAAGATTTCTGAAGAAAATATTTCAATTTTTTAATTATATTCTGACATGTTTTCATTATATTATAGTTAAATTACGATTAAAATTCACATTTTTTTATTTATAAAACAATATATAAAATATTAAGAATGCATTGTTTTTTAAATAGAAGGAGTTAATCTCTAATAAGAAAATTAATACCTTGTCAAAAAATATTTCATTACATTAAAAGCTTTATAACACTTTAGAACAGACTCTTTAGAAATTGTATACATGAAAAATTAATGTTAATTCAAATTTTAATGAGGATGAAATAAAAATACGCATTCACAATTGTGAGGATGGAAAGAAAGTATTGTCCTCATTTTTCAAGGAATACAACAGTATTCAGCGTAAAAATTTTTTTAATTAAAATCTAGAAATTTGTATTTGTAATTTTTTTTAAAAAAATGCATTTTTTAAGGATTTTAAGAATATCAAAATTTTATGCTCATTCATTACGGAAAAGAAGGTATAATTTAATTAACAGTAAAATTGAAATATAGTAAAATAAGCACTAGTCAAATAATTTTAAAAATTATTTGACTAGTGTTATTTATAAAATCCGTCCCTATTTATAAAATCACATTTTATAAATAGGGGCGAGAAATCAAATCAAATTACATCGTGAAATTAGTTTTTGAAATCAAAAAGGGTAATTAGATATTAAAATTAGAAAAATGTAACATGATCAGAAAAATCAGTCTTAGAATGTAAGTTTATTTCTAGATCAATAAAACAGTCCAAATACGCAGTGTATTTGAAGAGTCTTTGAACAGCTGGCAATTATGTGGCTATTATCAATGCGTGGTCAAAGTACTTTCGAAAGGATGCACTTTGACCGTAATAATTGAATGGCAGTACCATATTTTTTACTCCAGATGGTCTCTGGTTCGATTCCCTTCACTGTTGAACACGAACATGAATATTTTTGCATGCACGTCTTTCTTATGTTCAATTAGGAATTTTTCTAGTTTTCTTCTAATTGAGGGACGAAATAAATTTCCACACTTGATATCTTCACATTTTGCTATGCCACTGTCTAATTGACAGGATAATGTACAGGGGAATGTGTGAACTTTTTATTCTAAAAGAAAATACAATGAACTAAGCTTCATTCTATTAGAAATCTTCATGAACTTTTGTACAACATTGCACTCATTTATTATAATTATTATTTTTACATGTTGAAAGATTAATTTAGCTTAAAATGTACATAGGAGAATACTTCCAACCACAATGCAAAAATAAGCGAATATTTGACTGTACAGAAATTAAAAATTTCCGGCAAAATTATTTAAATTGTCTAAATAGCAAAATTTTCATTACATCAGAGATTACAAATGAAAATGATTAAAAGCTAAGAGATTGAAATATTTATGAGAAGTAGTTACTATATTTGGAGCAAAATAATTGCCTGAAAATAACTATAGAATATATATTCTTCTATATATAGAATCTATAAACTCTATTAATTTTCATTTTTGATGGGGAGGGGAACATCCTCCCCATAAATAATAAAATAATAATAATAATATTCACACAATTTTTTTTAAATTCTATTATTTAAATTATTTTTAATTCTATTTTATTATAATTTATTTCTTTATTTTCCAATAATGTAGAGAGAAGAGTTCATACAAGAAGCCGTTAAAAATAATTAAAGATGATAAATTAAAATTATCATCTTTAGTTAATATGTAAATAGTATTGAAATAAAAAAAAAAACTTTATTTTATTACTAAAATTGGTTTTAATATATTTTTCAAAAATTAAAACAAAGAATTTTATGCCAGAATTTACTATGAAAATATGTATGTGTGATATATTATTTATGATACAAAAAAATTAATTATAATAAAATCTGTATTTTATGATACAAAAAAAAAATCCATGTACAATTATAGTGTGATTATTCCTTTAATGCTAATGTACATATTCCCTCGTACACGAGGGAATACGTATTCCCTCGTGTTATTTACCCCATTTTAGAAAACATAAAATAAGCTTGATATATATCACATATTTGTTATCCCACTGCAGTTTTGGTTTTTTTCTTCTTTACTTACATTATTAATATTTGAAGTAAAAAAAATTATTACTTTTGGTGATCAGAATATATTTTAGTATACATTGTATATAATATACACTATACTAAAAATTTTGAAAATTTAGATATCTATAATTTCCGTACAATTTCATGGGATTTCTATATTTTGTTTTTCACTAATAATTTTATTTAGTATACATACATACATATTTTAAGTAATCTGAAAATAAAAACTAAAAATTTCTAATTAATTTATCAAACATTTCTGAGAAGTTCCATTGTTAAACTTTTTATCACAACTTCTTCCGTTTTTGTTAAATTTTTTTAACATCTGACAGTTATAAATATTTGATTCTTAATCAATGTAAAATGTTTCTTATAAGATCACTACTTAGATAATACTTTAAATGCAAGTCAAATTTCGTTAAAAAAAAAAAATAATAATAATAATAATAATAATTTGTAGCTCTATTTGAGGTACACATTATTATATTTTTTTTTAATGAAATTTGAATTGAGTTCAAAGTATTATCTAAGTAGTGATCTAATAATATTAATTTTGCGACGTT
>JAPDSC010063646.1:6074-16128 GCA_026290005.1 Latrodectus geometricus | reverse complement strand
TTTTTTTTTACCTTAAAAAGTATGACAAATATAAATTCATTCATTACAGTTGACATCATTGAAATTAAAATATTTGTAATACTATGGGATTCTTATAAGATTTCATCTCTCCAGAATTTTCAGCAGTTCATAGAGCTCAGTAAATAGTTTTCCAAGCTGTCCTTCAGCCGATTGTCTTTGGATTACAATGGATCTTAAAGTCATTAAGTGGTTGTAGCACACACGGCACTTTTTGTGTCTGGAAAAATAATGCAGTTAAACCAAATTATGAATTCATTTGATAAATTACAAATTTAAATTTAATTACATTTCCATATTTGCCATAGAGCTCACGTGGATATCATGGATGTAATTAAGATAATTCATTTTAAATATGTATAATATTAAGTGATGGTTTCAAAATTTAAATTTTTTAAAATTAATAGTTCAAAGTGTTTTTCATAATTTAAATGGAGATTATTTTAAAAAAGTATGCACTTACCAAGTTTTTTTTTGACGAAGAGAGATTTAAAACAAAGTTTAATGAGAAATATCTATTTTCATGATAAAATTATGCCTTACAAACAATTATTTTGTAATAATAATAATAATTTTTTTAAATATTTTAAATTTCATAATAATGATCTGCTGACATAAAGAGTGAAATATTGTTAGCTAAATAATATTTTTTAGTTAATTTTGAAGTGGCAAAATGAGACCATCTGTGTTCAAGCGTGTAACTAAAGATAAATTACATTAAATGAAACATAATGTGAACAATGGTAAGGGTACCTTTATGGGATCATTCATACTCTTTAAAACGTAACTGGGTTATTTAAATATGTAAATACTATATTTTGTTAATTTAGAAATAAACTTTTAAATTAAAATATTTCAACAAAATCAATAATAAATCAATGAAACTGTCAAAATTTTGTTTCAGAGCTAAATTTAACTGGTAAATTTACATGCTCTTTGAATATATTTTATTGACTAAATTTCTTTGTAAATTGGTTATCAAGATTAAGTACATTAATTTATGAAATCTTTGATTTCTGTTGAATCTGGAAGACAATATGCGATGTTGATTATCTTTTAAAATCTTTAGTTTTTACCTTTATTTTATTTATGTGTTATCTTGAAAAGAAGTGAAATGTACAAAAGAAAAAACTTAAAATAAAGGAAGGAAAATGAGATAATTTATTATTTAATTTATTCACTTCAAAACCGTATAGTTTACATGTTTTATACTTGTTATTATAATTTGTATCAATGTCTTGAAAATAAGACAAGGGAAAAATACTCTTTCTAAAACGTTAATATAACTCAGAATCACCTTTACAGCATATCTTAAGGTGGTTCTAGAGAACGGAAAGCTTTTTCTATTCATCAACGCATACAAAATTTGACCTAAGTAGTATCGGAAAATATTATAATCTGTGACGTCAATAGAACGTCATTTCAGATGATTTAAGTTTCGTCATTTGAGATATCAAATAGTATCTTTCAACCATAAGTCACTGGAAGAAAATTAAGTTTTTCCATCTTTCTATCAATGGATTTTATTACTACATGGTATACCTTTGCAAAGTTTGTGGTTAATTTACATTCGTAAACCATACAGGATTTAATAAGAGTTAAATTAGAAACAAACCTGAACTTTCATATAGAAAAGCAAAGCAGAAATCTTCAAAATATATTAAGAAGTCAGTTTTATATCAATATGTGCTTAAAATTATCAAAAATATGAATAATGACTTTTATAGTTTGTCTTATTAAGAGATATAATTTTGGTATTAATAATATGCTTTTTGTTTTAAAATAACTTCTCAGTATTTCTGTATCTGAATGAATTATTTCTTTAAAAATACGAAATAAAAAAATTAAAATTCTTATAACTTCCTTTGTTATAAGAATTATCAAATGAATGTTATATTCTATACCTTTCCTCTCGAGTAATGTCGATACCAATTCCTTTATGAGATGTCATGTTGAATTTAATGACTTGAGCGAAATTTTTCACTATTAGTTTTAGAGACATACAACCAACTGTTATGTACCTGAAAAATAATAATTTTAGTATTCTTTAAAATGTCAATCAGTTAAATATTTTAGTAATATAAATTATGAATGATGGGATGAGAGAACTGCGAGTATAAATTAGAAAAAATCATATTCATTAGTTTAGTCAACTAAATTTGAAATATTATAATTTCTTTTTCTGCTATTAATACTAATTATTATTAGAAGTACTTTTTATAATGTACATGCTTTTGATCTTTAAATAATTAAATTTAATTACGCAAAATAGTCTGTGGAGTTGTAAGAAAATTGAATTGTAAATTCAGTTTTCATGAATGTATTTTGATTATATTTCGAATGAATGTATTTTGAATATATTTATGAATGTATTCATGAATAAAATTCATGAATTGAATTGATAAATTCAATTTATGAATGTGTAAATCTTTAGACCTTTCATAAACAACGTCAAATCTATTTTGCAACTAAAATTGATAGAAATACAATATAATATAAAAAGCCAGCACAATTGGTTTTACCTATTAATTTTTTTATTCTTTAAGGAGAAATGTGAATTGACCAGTTAAAATTTTTGAAGTTAACTTATTACTTTCATGAAATATTTTGTTATGAAAATTAATTGTACAATAATGTAATTCAACAAATAAAGAAATAATTACATCAATCTTTGCAATAAATTATATACTTTTTCAAATATGTATTTGAAAAAAAGTTGAATTATTCTTACGCCTCGTATTTGCTTTTCAGCAGATCGCAAATAACAGGCAACAGTAGTTGGCACATATCTAAAGTCCATGATGCGCTGAAAGAAATTACAATGGTAGCATAAAAATGTATACTTCATGATTATGTATTCAACATAAACTTTACATAAACATTGCATAAAATTAATAATTCTTATATGATTTTTAAATATAATCAAATAATATTTTTTAAAAAATCTGTTTATTTATATATTATTGAATAAAAATATTTTCAATAAATTATTAACAATAACAGTCAATATTAATTTAAAATAGTTATTTAAGTTGAAATGAATATGTGAATTTTAAACTCAATTTTAAATATTAATTTAAAATTGAAATGTTAATATATGTATTCATAAATAATATTTCAAGGGATGTTTGAGAAAAATCTTATTAAAAAACTTTCATATCTAAGTTAAATTATGGTATATTTTTTAGATTAAGTATACGGTGATATGATAATAATATTATATAATGAAAATAATTTATCATGTTTAAATTATATTCATTAAGTATGTAATCAATTCAGTATTTGAAATTTTAATTTCAAATACTGAATTGAAATGATAAATTCTGAAACATTATGAAAATTATAGAAGTTGCTTTTGAGAAAGTACTAGTAAATTTTAACTACATGTAAATAAGTTACTTACGGTTTTGAAATAAGTAGTGTGAGAATATCTACAAGGACAGCAGAGTCACTCATATGTATAGCAGATGATAAACCAGCCTAAAATGATTGGTGGGAACGTCAATATATTAATAGAATAAATTAATTGAGTGAGAAATATATAATTTTTAGACTTAGTTTGATCCTCTTAAAATATCGCAAATGTTTTAATAAATTGATAAAATTACATTAAAATAAATAGATAATTACAATAACATTAAAATATACAGTGTTGCCACTAAATCGCTATTATTTCTCATTAAGGTACAAATTAATTTGAATTTTCTAAAACATCAAAAAAGTTATTTTCAAAAGCGGCTTTACAATATTATAAGTTAATATTCTATTTTATTACATTCAATTTTACAACAATTATTTACTTTAATTCAATGGATAGTTATGACATAATACAATTACCTTATTAAACATTTCCGAAACTCATGTCTTTTATTTGCTCATTAATAAGTAATTATTGATAAGGGTTAAATAATAGAATCTCATGCAGAAATGAAGTGAACTCACTATTGGACCTTCTGTTCTCCATGTCCTCATAACTGTTTGTAAATAAATTTTTCGATGCCCTAATACCTTTATCATGGAGTCATGTCCTCTGTATATTGATGATATAGCTTCAGCATCAGATATTTCTAACGAGCTATAACCACTTTTGGCTGATGCCAAAAGGCTCCTCTAAGTAAACAAAGTAAAAATGATGTTAATAATTTTTACAAAAATCAAATATAATATTACCATTTTTATTAAAAATTTTTTAATTTAATTTTACAAATATAATAAAAACATAGACGTTTTGAATGGATACTAAAATGAAAGAATAATTTACTGCAGGAGGCTATGTAATAAATATTATAGTAGGAAGTGTAAATTAATAATAATATTTAATTCCAATAGTATGTTTTGATTAAAGTAAGCATATATCATAAAGATCATTATATTTTGATGAAAAACAATATAGTTAGTTTTATTAAAAAAATGGTGAGTTAAAAATATCTTAGCTTTAATGACAAATAGAAAATATGAAATTTGAAGCGAAAAGAATTAAAATCATTGAAAATATGATAAATTTCAGTTGTGTAATATTTTAATTTGAAAACACAGATTAATATTTATTTTTCTTAAAACTTATTATAAAGATGAAAAATAAAATAAATAATAGAATAAGATCTATTATTTCTTAAAGGAAAATTTCGATGCGTATATGAAGACATACGTAAAAATAAGTTGCTTTTTTGATAAGACAGCAACGAAATTTATTGAAGTGAATCTGAATTCTGTAATAATTTTTTTGAATTTCAAAATATTCATTATTTTTTAACATATTTAGAGTTTTTTACTAGATAATAATGTTAAATTTCCCAACATTTAAATTGATATGCAAATTAGTATTTTGAAAATACTTATTTTTTATTTCAAAATTAAAAAAGATAATAATGTTTTTAAATAGAGTTTGTGAAAAAAATTTAAGTGAATAAACTTATTGTAACCTTAGATGGAAATGACTTTATGCTTGGAATTACTAAGAAATGATAAATAGATTTTATAAAGGTATCAAAACAAAACTAAGTAACAGAACCTCAATTTTATGTGGCGCTTTACACATTTGTGGAAATGCTAGATTAAAAGGCAAAATGACGTAATAACTAATATACCAACCGGAAGAAAGTCATCTAATTCAATTCCAAACGGCTTGTTTAGAGACTGATGGCAAATTTCCGATTCACATTTCTGATTGAGATCGGGAAATGTGACATTTTGAGCGCTTTCTTGCAATTCTGGCAATGATTCTGTCTGTTGGCAATTATCCGATAAAACTTCGCCAAGTCTGTCCTTCTCATAATTGTATGGATGAGCAACAGCCATTGGCAGCGCCAATACTGTCGGTTTTCCTTGAATATTTGTTATTCGATATGTGCAGTTTAGAGCATTTGAAGACCCCGTTTCATTTGTTACAATGGATTCGTCGAGTGGAGGCAGGAAAGTTGATAATTCTACATTTAGAACTCGAGTCTTTGATAAATCCATATCTATATATAATGATAAACATATAAAGTTTATTAATTAAGTGGAATTTTTTATTACTATGGTATATATCCTGCAATTTATGTTATTTAATCTTATTTTATTTAAATTGATAAAAGTTGTTATTATTAACTCACTTTCATAGTCATGAGGATAATTTTCTAAATAATGTTCAACCATTTGGGATGATTCATCATCAGCGTCTGCCACTAATTCTTCTAATGAACTGTAAAATAACAATTTTTACAATGAGATAAATTGAAAGTAAAAAATAAATTAAATTTGATTTTCATCAATTTATTTAAATAAAAAATTTGGGTTTGATATTCGTGCTATGAGAAACATTGCATCTTTGATTTTTAAAAAAATAAGTAGTGGTATTGTTAGAATAAGCAATTTTCTTCAAATTACATTTAAGTATTTTTATGGTTATTGTATTATTCACATGTAGTTGTATATATAAATAATAACTAGTATTATCACGAGGAAAGATAATTCTTTTAGCCAATATTTTATTCAAGGTAATCTGACATATTTTTTTAAGGCTTATGAATCACGGAAAGGATTGTTACTAAGGTATTTTTTGTATATTTAAGTTTATAATTTAAAATAAAATTTAAGTACTTGATGTTTCAAAAAAATTTCTTGTAACTTATTTGTAAAACAATGGTATTGATATGGTTTTATATAAAACTATCAACGCTATACAATAACTATAATTCATTCTTAGAGTTTCTTTAAAAATAAAGAAGTAAACAAGAGTGTAATTTAATGTTACATAATATTTCGTATAATATAAATAAAATATCAATTTTATTGTATTGTAAGAGACT
Source organism: Latrodectus geometricus (assembly GCA_026290005.1). Lineage (NCBI taxonomy): Eukaryota > Metazoa > Arthropoda > Arachnida > Araneae > Theridiidae > Latrodectus > Latrodectus geometricus. Next base: position 9,820 of record JAPDSC010063646.1, on the reverse strand, counting down.
TTAAGTATTATTGGTAAGCGAATATTTATGAATGTATTTTATTTTCTTACAATCTATAATAATAAAAGCAAGTGTAATGTGTCTGTCCGTCTGACCGAGCTCTCCAGCCAAATCTATCGCACGCAGGGACCTGGAATTTTTTACACGGAAGCACAAGGGGGCTGGCCACCAGACCTCGAAGCCCGATTTTCGATTTTTGAATTAGAAAAATTTTAAAAAAATTATTTATAAAACTTCTTCTCGATATCGCTGTTCGCCGATAGCTGATTCCGGGGTTATAGATAGATAATAAAAGCAAGTGTAATGTGTCTGTCTGTCCATTTGAAATTTGTTCGTTACCAATGTCAAATTATGGTAAAACTATACTTTAAGGTGGCCCCTTGGCAAACATGGCGATTTTTGTTTGGCTATCGTTTTTATTGGCGATTTTTGTTGGCACAGACAATGAATTCCCCTGTTGCTATCGGAATATGATTGGGGTTTGCCCGGCTTGGCGATCAATCGCGATTACAACTTTGCGAGAATCAAAGAGGCACCATAAAGTATATTCCTAATTTGAATGTTGTTAGCTTGGTTGTTTAAAAATGCCGCCATTTCCCCTATTTTTACATGATTGTTATTAACTGGAAAAAAAGAAATAAAAGTTTCATTCATTTAATGTCGCTGAATTCGGATAACTATTCCCTTTTTGACTAAAAATTTAGTCAAAGGCAACCTCTATGATTATAATGATTTCTTTTACTGAAATTCGGAAAGCTTTCATCATTCGCACTTACAATATGAAATAACTTTAATTTGAATCGAAGTTGATCTATAACGTAGTAAGTTTCATTGAATATAAATTAATGTTTTGATTGCTATCAATATTAAATCCGACATCAATTTTGAAACATGGAATATTATTGTATTAGTCTGCAATAATATAAACATGTAAGAAGTACAACAGCGGTAAGTTATGATAGGAACCATTTTCCTATTAACTGAGAAACTAGCGCCCTCTATTCCAAACTTTACAGAAATTTCTAGACGTTTCCAGAAGTAAAAATTGTTACAGTTATTTAAAACTGTAAAGGCTGGTTTGAACATCCACGTGAGAAGGTGCTACGTGGATATGATACGCGAGTGAAGTGAGACAATTTGCAGAATTTCACATTCTAATTTTGATTTGATAAGCTGCGTTACTGCATAGTTTACTTAAAGCAAAAAATTCATCACATATTTTCATTTGAGTATTTAATTCCCGTGGAAGAAGAAATGGATCCTAAAAAGCCTGAAGAAAAACCTGGTGAGAAAAAAACCCGGACAGCCTGATGATAAAGGAGGAAAACCAGGAAAAAAGAAACCTGGGGAAGAAAAAACTCCACCTACAAAGTAGAAGATCAGCTTTTATGGAAGAATAAAAAAAAAAAAAAATGAAGCCAAAATTATAAGTGAGTGATAAAATGTTATTATTTATGTTTTAGAGAATAACTTATAATAATCAAGATGAAATCTTAATTTTGCATTTTAAAATTTGGACTTTACTTACCCTTATAATTTTTTCCGCCTTTAATAATTTCGGTTAATTCCCAGTGAACGGTACGCTCCTTATACGGTACGCATATATACAACGGTAATCATATATACAATTATAATTAATTGTATATAATAATGTATAAAATTATATTATTTGTATAAAATAATATAATTTTATATTATATAATGATATTAATTGTATATTCTATAATTATATTAATTGTATAAAAATAGCGCACCGTACACTGGGATACAGCCAATAATTTCTTTTTATCCCTTTTAAGTTATAAGTATGATGCTTTTTGTTTTTCGTGTTTGGAATTTTATATTGTTAAACTGGCTGATTGTGTATGTGTGTATTATAAAATTAATTCCATATTCTTTTGTTGGTTAAATTGCACTTTAGTTCCCCTACTTCACCAACTCGCGAATTTGATGCGCTTTTTCACTCATGCTCATTAATTATCCTTTTGTTTTAGTCTTTTCATTGGTCGCTAATTAAGTTTCACTTTGAAATAGCCGTAGAATTTTCGCCATGGCATCGGCGATTTTGAAAACGCGCCAAGTAGGGGACCTAAAGCGCATTTTCACCTATTAAGGACTTTTTCTACAACGGATCTAGATATTCATTTGCATTATGTCGAAAAATTGTCATCAGTGTTTTGAATCTTAGGTTAAAATGTGCTTTAGGTCCTTGGCATGAATAATTTTAGTTGGTTATAAATTTTGTCATTCTTGGTAATCCTACTTTGATACACTAGATACGATAAACGTAACGATTTCTAGAATTCTTATTTTGCCATTTCGTTCTGCCTGGACGCTTTTTTTTCCCGTTTGTCACCAAAGGTATGGGACCTTTGGTGACAAATTGAATCCTGTCTCCTAGGATTGTACCATTAATTTAATTCATTTAATGTTAATTGAAAATTTTATTTTGTAAAAATATTTTTTTTTATTTAAAATGTTTGGAAAAAACAGAAAGTTAATGATGGAAAAAGCAGAAATTTTGTGATTTTTTGTTACGCATAGTAATGCCATTTGGCGACTTTATAACTTGCACCGGTGAAATGAAGAAGTACCCATTTTCATACTATATTATTGACTCAATACATTCTTCAGGAAATTCTAATTATTATTCATTTTAGCACAAACGAATAGCAGTTTATTTATCATTCAAGTTTTCTCAAATTCTTGAAAGCAAATAAAAACTTTGAAGAATTAATTAGATACACTTAAACTTTTTAATAAGAAATCGTTAGGAAATCAAACTTACATCTAATTTTAATTTATATAAAATATTTCTAATTAAAATCATTAAACTAAATAAATATAGAAAATGAACAAAAATACTTGATTCCTTAAGCAAAGTTATTAAGAAAATCTACAAGGAATCAAACTTTTTTTTATTTGAATTAGAATAAAAATGAAAAACGAAAATCTGAAATCTTTCTATCACCAAAACCACAATAAGTGAAGTATTATACTCAACATTCGAATTACAAATGCCGAAGACTTCAAATTTGTCGATTCGATTTGATTTATCAAAATAAATACCATGTAAGCCATCGCAACGGACACGGTTTGACATAGCAACCAAAGGGGGGAAAAAAAAAGAGATTGGTAAAAATTTACTGTACGGTCGCTCTTGGCGATTTTTTAAAAAATCGCCAAAAATCTTGCCAACCTCGCCAATCTGCACAAGTGAAGTATGAAAATAAGTAAAATATTCCATTTTTCATTGGTTGGTTCCCAGTTTGTCAAAATCTCCCATTTTTTATTGGCAGGAATCCTTCATCTGCGATTAATCAGAATTAGTTGGATTGTCAGAAAATGTTATTTATCGCCAACTTTGGAATATCACGCCAAGAGCGACCGTACAGTAAATCTGAGCCAAGAGATTTTATTGTTTTTCTTAATTTTTGCAATGGGAACTACTTTGATATACTCCCCCCAAATCAGATATTTGGCGACTTTTTTTCTCGCCAAGCAAAATACCTGTTTTTGGCGCCTTTTTTTCTCGCTAAGATGGGGCTGGCCACCAGACCTCGAAGCCCGATTTTCGATTTTTGAATTAGAAAAATTTTAAAAAAATTATTTATAAAACTTCTTCTCGAGATCGCTACTCGCCGATAGCTGATTCAGGGGTTGTACCAGTTCCTTTTCAGAAACAATGCTGGCGACCATCTTTTGGAAAATTTTCCGTTTTTTTTTTTTTTTTTTTTTTTTGTTCT
>JAPDSC010063642.1:0-11561 GCA_026290005.1 Latrodectus geometricus | reverse complement strand
ATACTGTGGATTCTAGAGTATCAATGAAAATGGAGTTTCAATGGTGTATGTATTTATTGGAAAAACATATTCTTTAAATTAAAATATTAAATATGTTTCTTTAAATTCAGATATTAAATGTTTTACTCTGACATGTTTTTCGAAGGAAGAGTTAATTTCTTATCACTTTTGAGCAGCTACTTTTATGATATTTTTATGCAAAGTGTTTTCATATATTCATCATTATTATTTCATTTATCAACATATTCTAGAGAAACATGAAATATTTGTTAATAAAATCTCCAATTTATTAAAAACGGTAAATCAACTTGCTCATAACCTTAGACATATTAGTCGGCAAATTATTCAAGAAATTTAAAAGCTGAAGAAATATACTTATTTTCATTCCGGAATTATGTATGAAACTCAGCTTGATTGAAATATGTTTAAAAACTTTCAAATGGATAAAAAAGTATTGCATCTTTAAATATTTTCAACCTAAATGCTTTTAAATAGAAAATTATTGTTTTAAATCCATACATTATATCTTTTCTCATTTAATTTTTTTTTAATTTCAAAACACACTGAGTATAATTTTAATTATACCTAGATAGAAATAGGTATTTTTCTGCTAATGAAGTAATAATTGATATTTCAGGTGAGAATAACTTTTATTCTTGCTAATTCTAATGGTTTTAAATTGCTCATTGAAAAAGAATTGAAAATGTTATTTTTATAGTGAAAAAGATGAACGATGATTACAAAATTTAAAAAACTATTTCTAAGAATCATTAAATTAATTCTTTTTATGACAATGGAATTAAAAACAAATTTCATCTTACGAAGCATGTAAATTCGAATTAAGGGGATTTTTTTTCATATTTCTTGACTAATTCTTCACGCGTATTTTCTTAAATGAATCCAATCCAATATATTTTTTTTATTTGTGAGATAAAAATTGATAGTTATATATAAAATCGCATTTTCTAAGCTTATTGACAACTTGGAAATTACAATGAAAAAATAATTTATGAATTTTTGCTTTACATAAATATTTATGATCTTTGAATCTAAAATTATAATGGATTTTACTATTTATATTAATAGTGATTGTAAATTGATTCATTATTCAAACTTTAATGACAATTGTTGAAAAATTAAAAAAAGAAAAAATTAGTTTTATTACATAAAAAAAAATTAAAATTATAGCTAAGGTTGAATTAATCTTTGTAAAATTAAAAATATATTTTTTTGTAAATAATAAGTATCAGAGAAACTAATTTTTTCTTTTTTTAATTTTACAAATATTGAGCACTACAATCCTTTATTTGATATTGACTATCTCAACTTTTGAAGATTTAAAAATTTATAAAAAAATCATTTATTATTTAAAGAAGTTTCAAATTTCAGTCCTTATATAAGATGTTTAAATTTAAAATATTTTATATGAAAAAATTGTACAGTAATCAAGAAACATAAATTCTAACTTTATTCAAAATAAAAACAAATATTTCTGTTTGTTAAATATTGTATTTAGAAAAGCTTTTCTTGTCTTGACATATAACAGTAAAATATTTTTTCGTAATCAATCAGTCATCATTCAGATGCTTATAATTTTAAACTAAATATCAATAATTTAACCATTTTAACTTTGTATCATGGTTTTTACAATACATGCTCATAAAATAGAAATATAATTTTATTTATTTATTTAATATTCATTGTTTTTTTCATTTTAATCAATTCTAAATTTAAGAATGCAATTTGGATTTTGTTCAAAAGTATAATTAGTGTAAAACACCACCATTTTTTGGTATTTTATAGCATTAATTGCACGACTAATTCGTAATTTAAATTTTTTTTAAATCTTAAATATTTTTAAGAAATCTTTTTTTTATATATTGAAATAAAACCAAATCTAAAATTGTTGTAAAATAAAATAACTATATAATATTACGTAATTATATAAGTGTAAATATTTAAAAGATGTAATGAATTTCCTTTAAGCTAAATTAGATTTATTTACAATTTCAACACCATAATTCCTCTTCTTTTAGTGTTTTGAATTCCCTTCCTCTCAAAGCTCTAGGACCTCTACATTTACCATATAGAGATTTCTTAGATTTGTCAGATTTTGCCAACCACTTTAATCTACAATCACAGGATAAATTGGTTGCTGAAAAAGAAAATGTAGGATTAAAATTTTATTGAAAAAATTCAACTTAAGTAAATATAATATTGTCTATCGACATTCATACAATATTATTTTCCAAACATTAACTCGATACTTAGATATGAATTGAAAAGATTTTTAAAAACTGAAAATATTAAAAATTTAATTATTTTAGAAAAGATAGATTCTGTTTGTATTAATTCACAATTTAAGATGCAACATTAATGAGTATTTTTATTTATTTCAGTACCTTTGGCTGGAATTATGATTATGGTGTTTTAGTTGATGAAAAATATTTTAGCTTAAGTGCAGATTTACTATTAACACTTCTTTAGTTTTTCTATTTCTTATAAGAAATGGTAATCCCTTACTTTTGTATAAATCTTTTATAAATTATCGTAGAAAAAGTTTTTAACAAATGCTTATTTTAGATAATTAACAAAAGAAATGCTTAAGAACTATATTTGGGCCAATGGGATCCTAATGCTGCAAAATGCTTATAGAAAAAAAGTACCAGCAACAGGTGTACTTAATATTTAGGCACAAATTTTGGCTTAAGAAATTCAAACAATCAATGATTATTGCTAAAATGACAATTATTTAAAAACTGGCTTATATAGCCCAATATTATCTAGATTATAGAGAGCTGTCTTCTCTTCAGACACATACTACTTTTGCTATACGAGATCTCAATTGTCTTTTATTTTTTAAAAACCATTCCTTTTTTTCTTCTGCAGCGAAGAAATAAGGAAGACAGTGCAACAGGAAATTGTTTCAATGAACTTTCGAGTTTCATAGTTATTTAAAAATAATTTGCTTTTAAAGTAATATTAATATTTGATGAATGTTTTTCAATAAGAAATAGAAAATTCTCATGCTAGCATAAGGCACAAGTAAATTTAATCTGCAAAATAAATTAGAATTCATAAAATTGAAAATTTCAGTTACTAACTAAATAAGTCATAGAGACATAAAAGGATTAATTAATGCAGTTTGGTGCCGAATATTCGTATGATTTTTTTGAACAAACATAATCTACTAAACAATATGATAGATAAGTTAAAATTGGTTTAATTATAGTTATAAAATTAACTTATCAGGAGACTAGTTGCTTAAAGTATTAATGTAAAAAATACTATAATTACTGAAATCAGGAAAATATAATTAAAGGATCTAAAGAATTCCCGTTTTCATAAAATTATGTGTATACGCTTTTATATAATTAAATAATTTGTCATTTTCAAACAATAAGGAGCAAAATATTTATTAGCAACGAATAAAAAGAAACGTAGTTAACGCCATAGTATTAGTAATTACTCAAAAGTTCCACATTGTTATCGTTGAAATGAAAGCTATGTATTTTGAATTCTGATTGTCCAGTGTAAAGTAAATCCTCCACAAATTTCATGTCTTTTTCCTGATAATTATACCCTATGTATATAATAATTAAGATTTGCTAATTTTTTCCTTCTGATTTATTTATATCAGAGATATCAGTACTATTCCATTATATTGATCATCAAAGCGATTGCTAAGCAATTTCCGCCGGTAAAAAAACTTGTCGTTTAAATAAATTTTGTCAATTAATGATAATTATTTAGTTTATAAAATTAAAGCAAAATATTTGCACTATATTTTTGTAGTTTTTAAAAATGTAAACATTTTCAAATAATACACGACGCAAATATTTATATTTGCTATTTTTCCCCCTTACGATGGTTATCTTATATAATGAAATAATAGGCAATAATCTATTACATATATAGATTTAATAAATAAACCCGTAAACATTAAACGCAACAGAATCAACACAGAACGGAAGACATTAAGAATGGATTATAACTATAATAAAATGGTAGAGAATATCTCAGTTTTCTATGCTTCAAGTGCTACCTGTTTGAAATCTGTGTATCAAAATAAATTGTGGTTGTGTGGATTTGAAATTATCCTCTGATGTATCACCTTAATTATTAATTGATGTTAGACAAAAAATCTATTCATACGGAAATTCGAAATTCAAAGACTAGTAAAGTGATTAAAGTTCTTGTTATTTCACCATTTTCAGTGGATTAAAATTTAATCAACTACAGAACAACGGATAAAATCTTTTTTAATAATCATACCTAACGAGGTTTTCCTTATGAAAATTTTCGAAGCCTTTTTGAAACTAGAATGATGAGATATTTTATAGTTTTCACCTTTTTTTTCTGAAATCAGAGCATATTTGGGTTAATTTTTTTTTTTCATTATTAAACATTTATTATAACAACCATATTTCATTATAATGAACATATTGGTTGAAACTGTTTTCTTTTCTGTACTGAATAATAACATTTTACATAATTCACAAAAAAAAAAAAAAAAAAAAAAAAACAAGCAAATGAAGAATTCTTACCTCCGAATGTCAAAATTTGCAACTGTTTCCATATTGGCCTAAAAGCATCTTCGTCAATAGTGTGAAGAGGGTTCCCCGTTAAAAGTAACATATGAAGGGCCGGCATATCCACAAATATGTCATTAGGTAAATCACGTAAATCATTATAGCTGTAAAATACTTTTATAAATATTTGAATAATAAAAATAAAACTCATGATATTATTTGAATATTATAATAATAAAGAATTCTTCTTACAACTTTGAACCAATTTGAATATTTCTCGCAAGCATAAACTAATCATTTTTATGTGCTTAATCTTTCATTATGATAAAAATAATGCTTGTGGCTGAATCACTTGCATTTAATGATAAGTAAAACACAAAAATATTTAAAAAATAGAATTATTAAAAATAGTTCATTAATTTTAGTAGAAAAGTCATAGTTTATTATTAGTGACCAACTTGTTAAGCTACAGAGAAACGTTTGTAGATTAACGAGTTGGTAACTAATAATAAGCTTTTATATAATAAATCAATTTTATAACAAAATGATACAAAATTGATTTATTATATAAAAATGTTATAAATTTATTATAAGAGCAAATAGAACTGAAGTTAAAAAATGAACGTAACTTCACGTAGGATATCCAAAAACCATTGCCAATAGTTTATTAACAATGAAAAATGCAATTTTAATTCAACAAATATTTATTGAGAATTAATTTTAAATAAAATTGATTCTTAATGTAATTTTTTTCTGAAATATGTGTTTTAGTGCAGTTGAATATTTCCTGGAAAGTATTTATACCAAACTAAAAATTATACTTTATCAATCGAAAAATTGTTAATATCATTTAATTTTGTGACTCAAAATTGAATTCAATGATAATATTTTGAAATTAGTTAAGAAATTAAATAGTTTTAAAATTAAAATATAATGCAAATGATTTAAAAATTTAGAATTTGACGAACATGAAATTGTTAAGTGTTGTTAAAATGATATTAAGGCGGAATAGTAAAAAAAGAGGTGTTTTTATAAAAAATAAATTTATTTTATTGGATCGAGTATTCTTTTATCTAAGCCTTGTAAAATAAAGAATAATTTTCGTGTTATGAGTTGCATTTATTTAATAACACTTATGAAAAATCATTGATTGAATTATTACATCTATTTTAAAATCAAATGTGTGTGTATTTGTTAAGGAAATTTCCATTCTTGTTTTATACTGTAAATCGTAAATAGAATGTAATCTAATAGTAAATCCTAAATAATTCTTTTACCTGAGCCCAATGACTTTCAGATGGTTCGCAGGTCTTGGAAACATACTTCTTTTCAACAGGCTGATTTGGTTGTAATCCAGGCTTAAACTCTCAAGTTTCAAGAACGGAGCAAAAGTCTGTTCATCGAGATCTTCAATTTGGTTCTTTTGGAAGGAGAATGCCTCAATGTTTTTGTGTTGAATCTTGGAAAGGTCCTTGGTGATGTCAACGAGATCTGAATGACTCACGTGAATCTCAAACAAATAAACTAGGTTCGACAACTGCGTCCAATCCCAATCGCTGATGAAGCTGCAACTTGTGACGTCAATCATATGTAAACTCTTTTCCAACCCCTTGAGAGCAACGTCTGTGTTACTGAGGGAGTGAAGGTTTGAGTCTCTCATGTTCAAGACCTGTATGAATTGTAACTTATGATAATATATATTTCATTCTCGAATTGGATATTTATAGCAACAAAAAGCTGTTAAGTAATTTATTTCATTAAACTCCTTTTGTATTATTAAGATTATTTATATTATATCTTTAACTAACTGAAAAATTAGAAAGTATTATGTTAGAAGCTTATTAGAAAAAAACTTGAAATAATAAGAAATAGCCAGGTATTAAATCTTTGAAAAAAATTTAAATTTACACCATGATAAAATTTAAATACATTTAAATTATGTTACATTATTTTTATTAGTGAATTTTGAATTTTAATATTTATCATACTATTATGAAATTTAAAATGTATATATTTTTTACAATTTGCAATTCAAACTAATCGCTTCTGAAAGTTTATTTCAGAAAAAATTTAAATAATGCATTATTAAAGTTGGACTTATCTATTTTAATTTGACTTATCAATAATGATTATCAGGTTTGACTTATTTGTCCCTCAATAGTTATTTTTGAATTACAAGGGCTACTTAAACAAGGACATAGAATTTAAAGGGCATTCGGAACCACAAAAAAATTCCATACACAAGGTGGAATTCAAATCCATGAACAGTTGATCTGACAATGAGTAACCAATCGGCTACCAGCTTTGATACTTTAAAATTGATAAAAAAAGTCATTCACATGTACGTCATGGTCACTTAATATTCAGAAATTAAAAGTTATTATAGTCACTTAACGATATCATTCTCTTAAATCTTTGAAATAAATGAAATCATTTATGGATTGACTAAAATACTGAAACGCGTGAGTGCTTAGTTTTCATTACAATTGTATTCACAATATTCATTGCGATTATTTTTGGGATCTTATTTCTGTGACTAAAGTCAGTAAATACATTCAATTTTTTTATAATTTTGAACTACGGTTGAGCGATAAGAATGATCCATACTATCAAAAAAACACTCATAATTATGGAATAACTTTTAGCATCCACAGAACCCTTTAAACAAACCCTTTAAATGTTTTGACCAAGACCGGTAAATATTTCATATCTGCTGGTCTCAAGACGGGTACTATTTTCTACCAGGCCATAGACTATATGTTTTTTTTATTTACATAGATAATTCTGAACTCACTTCAGTTTGAATAAATTAATCTCGTTCGATAGTATAAGATTAATTTTTGGAAAAGTTTTTTCAATTTGATTAGAAACATTTTTTAAAACTATCATGAATACTTGCTTTCCTTTTAAATGCCAACTTAAAAATGTTATAATAATTGAAATGGCAAAGGGAAGAAAAGATTATATGGCATATAATATTATATTTCACACAATTACAAAGGAGTTATTTTAAAATTACATAACTTTATAAGAGCACACAAGCTGCCACTGATTTTAATTAACAATGTATTTAATTAGACATAAAAGTAAATTATTTATTTAATTTTTCGCATGCAATATCCATTGACCTTCGATGTTCTAAGAGTAAGTACCCTCGATATTCTCTAAATCAAATATTAAAATTTTAAGAACCTATATAATTCTGATCTAATTAGTAGAAGCTCACTTCTTCTTTTTGAATTTTTAAGTATTAAGAATATATTTCTAATACTCTTTTTTATTCATTTTTATGCCCTATTATTCTTTTCAATTATTGCTAGAAAAGAATTTATTCATTTATATGGAAAAGAATAAAATTTATTAATTTTAAATGAATTTTATTTGCATATTTAATAAATAAAAATGCTAATGCTTTACGTTAAACTAAAATTTTGGATTACATTAGATTATGCAATTTTTGTCTCATTATTAACATCATTTTGTAATAATATAAATTCATGCTTAGTTTGTGATAGAAAGGGAAAAGCTTTCAGGATTGTGTGTGGAGCCTAAATATTAATACAGACTATGACTGACAGATAACTCTTGATGCTTCTAAAGATGAATATGAAGGGTGTCAGATGTGTAAGCATTCTGTCGTATTACAAACACAAATTAATGTCCATGGTGTATTCCGACAGACTTAGACAAGTCCAGCAGTATAATGAATGGGAGTAAGTCTATGTACGATACATTTTTTGATATCAAACATTCGTGTGAGTCTAGAATTCCTGTGTTATGATTTTGGGCATTTTCATTTTCCATCTAAATCTTTTCATACATGAATATTATTGAGTCTAAGGTATCATTCAGGAAAAATCTCCTGAATTTCGAACTCTTATGACTAAGTAAAATGTTTGCTGGATACATAATGTGAATTACCTCCAAGATACATAAAGCATTTATCAGGTCCATTTGACTTCTTGCTTTTGTTTGTCTGTGTGTTTATGAGACCCTACATTATATTAGGTAAGTGTGTGTAAGTACTAGTTTTTATTTAAGTTAAGTTTACAAAATACTCATAATAAAAATTGAAATTATACGGATAGCAATGATATTTAGTTTTTTTATTTATACAATTATATAATTCATAGTATGTACACAATTTCAGTAGATTTTTTATAATATATATATATTTCTAAACAGGAACTTTCATAAATTTTATCTAAATCTATTATTATGCATTAATTAAAATATTTCCTTGATACGAGGGAAGCTTTAATTAATAGGTATATTGAGAAAACATTGAAGTAACTACTTAAATGAATCTTTTCATAATAAGAAAATAATTCGTTTCAATTGTGTGGTAAAAATCTATTTTTTTACTATTCTCATAGGAGATTTTTGAATTAAAATATTTGTCAACGAAATGTTTCCTCCTTAAAAATTTATTATATAATTTAAAAAAAATAACTTTGGAAAAAAAAAAAACTTTTAAGGGAAAAAAACGGTAAAAGAAATTTTGCTTAGAAATATAAAAAATTTTTGGATCAAATTCTTCTCATTTGAATGCTGCTGGGAATATGTTAGATTTTAAATAACAATTTAATTAAAATTAATTTTAATGAAATTACTAATATTAAATTTTAAATAATAATTTTTAATTATAATTTAAAATTATTAATTTATTATTCATGTAAATTTTAAATAATAATCTGAATAATTTACTTTTAAAATATATTAAAGCTGTGATTTGCTAAAATTAAGATTTACATATAAACATAATAAATGAATAATTAAATGTTGTAAATATTTTTCAGAAATAAAGAGTTTCAACTACAAGAGTATCAAGGCTAATATGAATCTTGAATCGTCTTTTCTTAACGATTCGCATGAAATTTTAAAAAGATCTAATAGTATTATTACTATTGTTTTTAATAATCTCATGCTTTTTACATTTCATAACTATGTAATGCTTATATTTTTCTACTTTAGATAATAACTTAATAAGGATTTAAAATTTTTTGTTAAATGAAAGCAATTTTTAAGAGTAAATTATTCGTAAGTACTTCATTTGTCTATCAACTAACATTAATTTGTGCAATTACAGTTATAACTAACAGAGACTTAATAGTTTAATTTTAAGCTATAACCGTGTATAAGTTATTATTCCTTCCTTTTAAATAGAGAGTGAAAGGAATAATTATTCATACATCATAAATGGATTTTGTATGAATATTTAACAGAATTTGGATAAAATGTTATAGTCTTTATCTTTATGAAATTCACAATATGACATTTATCCTTACTTCAAAAGTCGTACCAACAAATCCATCGTTAGGAAGGTACCTTAGAGAGCAGTTCACAAGCTCTAGTTCGAATAATTGGTAACCCTTAACGGCAGCTAACGCAGATATCAGACCTTCTTCCGAATACAGATTCTGGCATTTCAAGATAGAGATTTCATCTTTTTCCTCATCTACCAATGTTCGGCAATTGCATTCTGGCACTTTAATAGTGGGTGGACATTTAGCATCACCCAATGCAATGGCTGTCAAAAATAGCGTTAACACCAGAAAAGACATCATTGAATTTATGTGTATCCGTTTAAAGAATATCTGAGAATTTTCAAAATTAACCATATGGCAATCTTTTATTTAACTATCTGTAGCAGTCTTATAGATGATAAGAATTAAATCTGTTTCCATGAGAGCTAGACATTTTGTTTTTTATTTCTTATCATTGACACCATAAGGATTATTTTCTTAATGTGGTCAAGGTTATTTATGATGAAAAATATCAATTTATATGAAAATAATACAAAATTACTTTTTTTATATTAATTTTATATTGCATGGTAATTTTGGTGATGGTAAACATTAAAAATAAATTCTCACAGATGTTGATGTCGCTTTAGCTTTTAACTCTGTTATTAGTTAAACAGATGATTTTGGGAATCCAGCTTATTACCTAATTCAAATTTTACCCCAACCTTACTACTCAAGTATTTATTATATGTATTGCATGTTTTAAATGAAATGTTTTCAAAATTGAATTTTTTCACCAATTTGTATGAAAATTTCGTAAAAAAGATGAAAAATAAGGTGATTTAAGTTTATTTGACCATAGAAGAATTGAAAGAATAACATTCATATCAAATTTCCAAGTTTCCTTTATAAGGTGGAAATTTAATTAAGAAAACTTACGACGTAAAACAGGGGGGAAATAAATGAGTTTTCATGTCATGATCAGGAAATGCGTAATTACACACTTCCTGATAATTCTATACTTTTTTATTTATATATTTAGTCTAGTATTTTTTATCCATATATTTAGTGTGATAATTTTGGACCCATATAACAATCATTATATGGGTCGAAGTATATAATATATGACATAGTCTTTTGCCTTTTCTCCTTGATATGTCACTTATTCGTAGTCTATAAAGCGTTTCTGTAAAATATTTTTCACTATTTAACATCGTTTAGATACGTGTATTAAGTAAAATCCGAAGGCCATTTTCATTGCGTGCATGACTGAAACTTTAGTAGTTAGTTAATGTCTATTGTGAAAATAACTATTTAACAAAAGTGATTTATAAGATTGTTACAACATGTAAGCATTATTTTAACTAGATTTTTATTACAGGAAGTATGATTAGTAACCGGAAATTCTAGACTTCTTTAATCTAAGATTCGTTAATAGGATGTGTCGTTATTTCAAATTTAAAAGGAAATAAACTCTTATAGCTATTTTTGCATTATGCAACTATTCAGAACTTTTTTCCTATAATGCTCAATGCAAGATTTAAATAAGCATAATTATACTGAAAATGTTTCTCGTATTTACTGAATTATTTTTGTCCTCAATGGATATTTATAAAATAAAAAAGATGAGCAGAGGCTTATTATTTTTCATGAAAAAAATGGTCATTGAAATTTTAACAAAAATAGACATATACACGCTAGCATAAGTGTCTATTAAGATGATAATTATTATGTAATCATTATCATAATTATTTGCTTCACAGATCCTTGTAAAGCTATTTTA
>JAPDSC010063622.1:0-22773 GCA_026290005.1 Latrodectus geometricus | reverse complement strand
TATATATATATATATATATATATATATATATATATATATATATATATTGATTTATGAATAAATATTTAATACGGTACTATAGAAGTATTTATTCAAATTACTATATTATTTGTTTCATGGGAAAGTTCAGTAAAGTGACACAAATTCGGATGGTGGATATCTTAATACGCGAATAAATTTCAATGGGATATTTGTGGGCACATCTAGATTCTATTACTATCTCAGAAATTTTAATTCATCGGCTTCTTCAGTTAACTCGAGCTAGTAGTGCTACAGAATCCCTCTTTAATTAACTCCCAAGGGATCTCATTTGCACAAGATTTTGCAAGTTAAGGTTGATGTTAGATATAATTAAGATTTAGATAGAACATAATTAACGGAAATAATTTTCCTCAAATAAGTTTTACTAAGGTCTGGTTTTTGTTTGCCAACATAACATAATATAAAAAACATTACTTAATTTGTTTTTAAAATATTAGTCACTGTATATTGAAAGAATGGATATTAATATTGTAGCTTCTTTAGGAACTTGTTGAAATAGAATAAAAACTTATATGTTGGTTACTGATATATAATTAAATAATCTGATAATCTATATTTAAAAGTAATAAAATTAATTAGTGAATTATCAGTTCTTCAAATTACTGTATTAATTTTATCTAATCTTTTACACCTAAATGCAATAATTATTGTAACAAAAAAGGATATTATTTCTTGTAATTAATATTATCTTTTGAATAATAATAAAATAAACAAAACGTGAAGAAAGTCAAGTTTAGAGAAAAAATAAACAACCTAAAAGACCATAAATATTAATGGAATTACATTGGCATTTAAAAGATTTTCCTCTTGAGATACATTTATTAATATTCGTAATTAACGAAAGTAGTTTTAGAGTTTTAGTTTTAGAGTTTTTCTTTGAAAAGATATTCTATGAAAAAACCGTGATTTGTCCCATTGCTTGCTATTTATTTACTGAACTGTAATTTATAATGAAAAGGAGAGTCCAAGAGAAAAGGAGAAATTTTTAAAAACATGCAACCATTTAGGAATATTCTAACTGAATAAGTGATTACACTGCTGAGAAATACAACTAATTACTACATTAGTTTATTTATCTAATAGTGTCATAAAATTTATAATGTAATAAATGCTGTTAGAAATTTATAAACATTACTTGTATTTGTCTGAAAATATCTCAGTCAAATCAGAAATACTCACATATTAGGCAAAAATTTCGAAATTTAGATGTATTCTACGTTAAAAACAGCAGTCTTAAATATTTCGTGAGTTTCGCCAAACTTTGGCGAAATTCGTGGTAACGGTGAGGAATTGATATTTCTGGAAAAATCTATCACTGAAGCTTTATAAGCAATATTAAGCGAGATAGCACAAAATCTTCCAGAACCTTGCCGAAACTCGTAGATTTTCACACCAAATCAGGTATAAATACAATCTCCCGCGACATAGAAGCAGTTAATGAAGGCCATCAATCTTGAATGTTACTTTAGTGCATAGAAGCTGTTGTCTGTATGATGTATTTGTGACTGGAAGCTGTGTTTGGAAGCTGTTGATTTGCAGGAATATAATTGGAATTTCTACAGCTGAAACTTTCTGTAAACTGTTGAATTTGCTATGAATAAAATTCTGATGGTTATTAAGGGAATTTTTATCCACTCTTAATCGACACGAACAACAAAAAAATTAAAAGCTTTATTTTCTGTTACTGACAATGAAAATGTTTAGCTTTTAAAAACAGAAAGCTATCGTTCAAATGGGCGATATTTGTTATGTAAAAAGCTTGATTGTCAATAAAATATCTCAAACATGTTACAATATTGCTTAAAATTAATTTTCCTGAAGTTGCTGGTAATTTATATAGCATTATTTTTTGGTTAGATTTTAATACTGTTGAGAAGGGATTCCACATAAAATTCAATCATGATAATGGATGATAAAGTTCTTAATTGTCTTAATACCCACTTGCATAAAAATGCGCCATTATGTAATTTTTTTTTAATATTAATTTAATCATTTATGCAAGTTACAATAGATACGAACAATTTAAGCGCGTAATTCCATGAACTGTCATAAGTATTCAAAGCTAGTGTTTCGATATAAATAAGTATTTTCAGATTTTTATAATTTAGTAAGTGCAATAATAATAGAAAGATATAATCTTGAAATTTTGATTGAAAAATGCTCTTCAAATTAAAATATCTTGGATTACAATAACAGTTGGTAAGCAAAGAGACTTAGTTTCAACGTTTCAGCTCTTTGTATCCACCACAGCCATGTGTGCTTGGAAGTTTCTCTTGTATACTTACTTTTTTCTAAACTACATCTAAAAATTTCATTTAAGAAAATAATGAAAATACATTAGAGCTGTTGTTTCTCAAGTTAAAATGGATATCCAACATATAGTGCGAAGCGGTATTAAGGTGCTCATCATAAAAATATTTTCATTAATTTGGGGAAAAAGAAATCCATTATTTTTTCGGTATATGGCTGTATTCATCGATATCTCGTAAAGTATTGAGCAAACAATTTCAAATTTATGTTCGTTGGCATTGATGGCGTTTCGCAATAAAAAATTATTTTGCTAATTTTTGTTTGATCCATTCAGTTGTGAATTACAAAGTGTTAAAAATGCACATCAACAAAAAGAAAATGAGGTAAATTTTTTAGTATTTCTTTGATAAAGGCAAACCAGATGGTTGATATTGTGCATGGTGTTCACACATCGTGTTGATACTTTAAAGGCCAATTACGTAAAATTTTGATTTCATGGATTCCTTTAGATATTTATTTATGATGATATTAATGATGTACCTAATACAAGCCCGTTGTCAAAAATGTTGATAAAATCATAGAAGTGACCGAAGTTGTGGCCGGCATGCTATCTGTCACCAGGAACTAAAGATCGATAATAAAAAAAATAATAATAAAAAATATTTTGAAACTATTTGCACGAAGCGAATCCGAAACGTGTTAAATAAAGTCCTTAAGTTCAAACAGAAAATTTCTTTTTACCAAACCTAATATTTTTCACGTCCATAAAACATAGTTTAATTTGAAATTTTGTCTGAAACGCATTTTGCCCAGCACAACTAATTAAACAGCAAATAAAATTTTAAATAAATTCCAAACCCCTACAATTATCGAAACTCGAAGAGGGATTCAATCCCTTTAAAATTGTTGAATTAAACATTGTAATTTCAATCAACCTTTCATTCGTTTTCTAGTTATACGTTCAAGAAATTTAATACGTTAATTGGGTACAACTTTGATATACCCCTCAAAAATTATACTCCAAATCTGGCATTCCCTAGGGACTTTTTAGAGTTGCTGTTTCTTAATTTGGTGTTGCCAATTTATGTTTTTTCAGCTTTTAGGTTTTTGCTGTTGTCAAATTCAGTATTTTCTTGTATTTTGTAGCATTTTTTTTAAAAAAGTTTTTTATGTATTAGTTATTTGTATTTAGCAAGAATCCATCTTGGAGAGAAAAAAAGGCGCCAAAAACAAGCATTTTGCTTGTCGAGAAAAAAAGTCGCAAAATTTCCGATTTTGGGGTATATCAAAGTACTTCCCTTAATATAAAGTACGAAATGTGAGTCTACCAAAGTTTAGGACTATGTAATATACAATGTCCATAGTATATCACTTACCCCTAACGTTTACTAGTTATACTTTTATGAAATTTAATAGCTTAATATAATGTACGAAAGGCGAGCTTAACCAAACTTGAGAGGTAAGTAATATACTAAGTCCACAGTATATCATTTACCCCTAACTTTGGTGAACTTTATTGAATTAAACACTAAATTATTTGCAATTTCGGAGAAAATAGAGTAGTTTTTCTTTTCCACCATGGATTTGGGATAATGAGAAATCTACTCCATGAATAAATATCCCACTGGTTCTTTTTAATAAAATTCTTTTCCAATAATATTCCAAAGGAAAATGGCATCAGCCTCTTTCCAAACGATTGTTTTCAGCAATTCCATCAGCAACGCCTAATGGAAGCTGAGTCACAGTGACTTAATAGCTTTTCTTACAGCTTCACTGTAATTTCTCGGCATTGTTTACCTGAAGGCATTTGAAAGTCTCCTTAACATCTCTAACAAGGTTACCTGGCCTTCCGTAGGAGTGAAGTCCACAGACGTAATTCAATTTGAGATGCTGATGCGAGAAGCAATGGCTTCCACTGATTAAATATTCAACAGGATACCAGAAGGCTTTTCTCTGATCGAGTTGTTTCAAAGGAAATGTATAAATTTACGCAGTGTTGCCATAAATTTTTAAAGTTTTCCAATCCTATCAGAAAATTCCTTTACATTCAAACAGGTAGTTAACAAAACGATGGCTTAAAAGATTCAGATGAATTTAAGTAGAAGTATATAATAATTTTTTCTATCTCATAATTAGATAAATAAAGTGCATCTTTGCTTTTATGGAAATTATTTCTCTATCATTAAACTGCAATAGAATGAAACTTATACCAGAGTGTTAGTATCTGATTAATTGTAGCCATATATTGTGCTTTATTTCGAAACATAGATTTTAGCGATTATTAGTTACTCCAAATAATATTAAGACTGAATTTTTTCTGGTGAAACAGACACCGTTACGGAACTTCGCTCGCTTCAAAAATAGAGACATTTGTTCTTTCCTCGTTATCATATGGTCTTCTCTGATTAATAACTGGGCTAGGGAACATTTATTTGAACTGTTGGATTCCCTACCTTTCTGCATCCCTAAAATATATTTTTAAACAAATTATAATATACTTATTTTTTTCGAGTGCAAGCCAGGCTGCCAATATGGAATGCACTGGTCCACTTTTTCAACTGAAATGTAATTGGGTGTCCGATTTCTTCAGTACATACATGCCATAGTTACCCGTTTATAAAGTAAACAACTATTGATACTCCATTCATACAAGGAAAGGACAAGAGAAAGAGAAAGT
Organism: Latrodectus geometricus; assembly: GCA_026290005.1. Taxonomy (NCBI): domain Eukaryota; kingdom Metazoa; phylum Arthropoda; class Arachnida; order Araneae; family Theridiidae; genus Latrodectus; species Latrodectus geometricus. Next base: position 17,804 of record JAPDSC010063622.1, on the reverse strand, counting down.
ACATCTACGCCAAGACCGAGACTCGAAACCAGCACTTCCCTATCAGCAGTCAGGGACGTTGACCACTAGACAGGGTGGGTGGCATACTATACTTATATTACTACAGAATGAAATGCAGATGAAAGCTTTCCTACTTCAACATTTGATAAATTCTTGATTTGAAGGAATTACAAGTGCTTCCCATTCCAGCCAATTTATCTTAATTAATCTTTACGTAAGACATCATTTTATAGTGTAAACTCATTTTAACAACCCGAAAAAGATAAGTAAATATCTTTTTTTTTTTTTTTAAATTCCTATTTTATCCTCGAAAGCTGTGTAGTTTTCTTTTATAATCTGTGGTAATCTAGTAAAATAAAATTAATTTTTTTTTTCATCGCCACGTTGATTTTTTTTTATTTTTGACGTAAACCATAATTAAATAATTTAATAATTTTTAGGCAAATTGTTAAGGTATTTTGATTGTTTCCCAACAAAATCCCTCAATTTCATAATATGATTCCTTAGAGAATTTCTTTTAATAGAGTAAACGTAATATGAATTCTTTCTTCACTGAATTTAAAAAATCATCAATTGAAATATTTAAAAAATGCATTATAAAACCCTTTACAATTTATTACGTAGTGATTGAATTTTCAACGATCTATATAAATCACTTCCGTCTCATTAATCAAGTCATGGAAAAAATAAAGAAAAAGAGAATCTGCTTCTTGAATTCTAGAGTAAAGTAATTCACTTGTACGAAATTATTCGTAAAGAACTTTAGTTTTTCTTTCCACACTATTAAGCATATTTTCAAGTTTTGATTAATATTAATGCACTGGGGAGGAAGGAATAGAGACATACTTTATTGATAAATGACTTTCTCTTCATAAATATACTTTGCCAAGCTGAATTGAATTCTTGATTTTATTTTCTAACTCGAATGCTAAATTCAGAATATCAAAATAACGCCATTTGTTCTCTATATAAAGTTACTTTTCAACATTTTTTTACATCTGTATTTTTCGATTCAAAGATCAAGTTATAAATGAATATTTAGAATAATTCTAATGGAAGTTAAAGAAATTATTAAAACATATTTCTAATCAAGTACACTAAATGAATATGAATACATATTTAAAATTAAATTTTATTTACTAATATTCTATTTTTATCTATATTACTTAAATATATTTTTTTAATTTTTGCATATAAGAAAAATTAATTTGTCATATTTTTTTATAATTTTAAAAAATATAGTTTAAATCTGAAAAACTATTTACGAATGTTAACTTATATACTTCATAATAGTTTTTTTAAAATTATTTCTCATTATATAAATTCCATATTATTAAAGATATCAGATGTAATTTGTAAGAATTTAAAATCTGCCAATTTAATGTATATCATTGAAAATTTTATAGTATCGTGTTTAGAAATGAAATAAATAAATGTAAAATTAGATAATAAGAACTGACATCATATTTGGAAATAATACAGAATTGAAAATAAAATCTTATATAATTTTTGAGGTTAGAATTAAATGGTAATCAATGCATGTGATCTATTTACTAAATTGTATTACGTAATGCTAAAATTATTTTAAAAGTATATTAAAGTAATAATATTTAACATTTATGTTAAAGGCCGCCATGGCCTGGTCGGTACCGTCGTCGTTTTAGTTTCCAGAAGGAGTTGAGTTCGATTCCGGCTTATTCGAGATCCAGCGTAATCACTTATGGTGACTGTGGAACATAAAATACGTCGTGGTCGCAATGTCCTCCATGTTCCCTCCCATTCCAAATTAATATCTCTGGGGGTTTTAGGAGCCAAGAGCTATGGCTTCATGTCACTAAATTGAAAAACCCAGACGGTGCTTCCATCGAGAAGCCAAAGTCGTACTTTCACCCTCGTAAGGGGATGCTCTGTTCAAAAACGGAAGACGCTCTTTCTGACCTCATTCGCACAGTCTTTGACCGGCGGGCTTGGCTTCGCCAAATGCCATAACTAACAACAACAACCTAATTCTGTTGTAAGATATTTTAATATCGAATGGAGAGTTGCCTTCTGTTAAGACTTTTCATAAATGGAGGGCTGTATTCATGTGTAGCATGGAAAGAATTCCTGAAAACTCAAATGCGATCAAAAGTTTGATGGAATCTTCATCCTCCGATGCTCAACTGTGGCCGGGGACATTTAATGAATATTTACATTAAAAAAAGCTTACTTTATAAAAAGAATCCTTTTAATAAAATATGGAATATGCTTCTGTCATTTATAATTAATATACAGGATGATTCAGCTCATCAGTGACAAACTTTGAGGATCGGTATAGCACACCTAGACGAACATTTTTGAATAGGGAATGTAGGGTTCCTGACGCGATGGCAAGGCGCTAGGCGCTTTTGAAAATTTGGGTGCTGAAATTCGAAACGTCATAAAAAGTAAGGAAAAAGTTAGATTTTCTTGCTTTTTTGCGGCGAAATGATTCTGTTTATTTAGACTTTCTTCAGTACCAATTTGATAAGCTTACCTCTTAAAACATTGATGGGGGGCACTGTAGACTTTGGAGAGCTAAACATCAACTTTAAGCTCGTTATTTTGATAATTTAACACATGCTCACCAAAGTTTATACTCTAACTTAAATTTTCTACCCAAAAGTAGAACCCTGCAAAAAGCGTAAGAGCAGGAATAAATTGTCAAAGTACAGGGTGGTTGAAACTCGAAGGCTACTAAGAGATAAACAAACTGATTTCTTGACTTATGGCATGCATTTTCATAATTCTGTTTGCTGGGGCTCTCTGAAACTCAGTTGAATGGTACAAAAAGAAACACTGATAGGGGGCGCTTTGGGCAAAAAACATAATTCGTTGACATTTCGGACGCTTTTTTTTAACAAACCTTGCTGGTTTTAATCATGCACAATGCGCGCAATAAAATTTACATAAGGTGCTTTTTGCTGATTTTTGCAAAAGGTATCGTACCATATCGATATGCAAAAGATACGTAATGCGTAGACGACAACGCGAAATGGCGTAGTTGCATGCGCAGACACGTCTTTTCGACTTGCGGTACCTACTTAAGCTTCGGGTTGCTTGTCTGCAAATCGGTAGTAGGATAGAACGGTACCAAACTCTGAATTGGCTGACATGCATTTGGCGTATGGCGCTGCTGGTTGTAATGAATGAGCCGCCCAGCGATTGTACGTCGAACGTTACCCCAACAGGCAAATGCCCTGCCATGCCTTCTTCGCTCGAGTACACCAGAGGTTGTCCGAGACGGGATCTTTCGACGGAGGCAGGCCTGAACGGGAGCGATCAGTGCACACCCCCGACAATGAAGAGACTGTGCTTAACCTGGTTGAGGACAACCCAGGTCTTAGCACGACAGATATCGTCAGACATGTTGGCATTTCGCAAGCAACTTCGTGGCGCATCTTACGTTCCCGGAATCTGCACCCCTAACACATCCAGCGGGTGCAGTTGCCCGAAGAGCAGGATTTTGGCCCTCGAGCGGAATTCTCAAGATGGTACTTGGCTATGAGAGCCAGGGATCCCCGTTTTGTAAACAGCTTTTTTTTTTACGGACGAGTCCACCTTCAGCCGGGAGGGAATGTGGAACGCCCACAACAGTCATGTGTGGTGTGATGAAAATCCACATGAAACCAGAAGCCCAGCAGCCCAGGAGCATTTCTCAGTAAATGTGTGGGCCGGCATTCTAGGGGATTGCCTCATTGGCCCTTATTTGTTACCTGAACGGCTGACAGGTGGGAATTACCTGATTTTCCTGGATCAAGTGCTGCCGCAGTTTCTGGAGGAGGCGCACGTAGCCGAAAGTTTGCGTCACCAGATGTGGTTCCAGCACGATGGAACCCCGGCCCATTACAGGAACGACGTGCGTCTCCATCTAAACGCAAGGTATGGCCAGCGGTGGATCGGACGTGGAGGTCCAGTTAACTGGCCTGCCCGATCACCAGACCTCACCTGCTTGGATTTCTTCCTTTGGAGTTACCTGAAGACCCAGGTCTACCATACACCTGTCAGCAGTGCTGAAGAACTTGTGGCGCAGATTGTGGCAGCTGCAGGGGAGATCAGAGATACTCCTGGCATTGTTAAAAACACACACTCCTCAATGCGACGGAGGTGCGAAGCCTGCATCATGGCCCAAGGTTGAAATTTCGAGCATCTTCTTTAGTGTTAATTTTTGTAAATAAATTTCCAGTATCATTGATGTTTTTGGTCTAAATTTATTCAGAAGTGTTGAGCAGGGGTAGAAAATGTGTTTTCATTATTACTAACTGATCGTAGCGCCCCATTCTCAGTTAGCGTCCGAAATGTCAACGAATTAAGTTTTTTGCCCAAAACGTCCCCTATCGGTTTTTCTTTTTGTAGCATTCAACTGAGTTTCAGAGAGCCTCAGCAAACAGAATCATGAAAATGCATGCTATAAGTCAAGAAATCTGTTTGTTTATCCCTTAGTAGCCTTCGAGTTTCAACCATCCTGTACTTCGATAATTTATTCCAGCTCTTATGCTTTTTGCAGGGTTCTACTTTTAAGTTCAAAATTAAATTAAGAGTATAAACTTTGGCAAGCATGTGTTAAATTATCAAAATAAAGAGCTTAAAGTTGATGTTTAGCTCTCCAAAGTCTACAGCGCCCCTATCAATGTTTTAAGAGATACGCTTATCAAATTGAAATCTAAATAAACAGAATCATTTCGCAGCAAAAAGCAAGAAAATCTAACCATTTCCCTAGTTTTTATGACGTTTTGAATTTCGGCACCCAAATTTTCAAAAGCGCCTAGCGCCTTACCATCGCGTCAGGGACCCTACCTTCCCTATTCAAAAATGTTCGTCTAGATGTGATCTATCGATCCTCAAAGTTTGCCACCGACGAGCTGAATCACTCTGTATATATAATTTTAGATTGGAAATACTCATAGTTTTATAATGTTAGAGCCTCGGAAGATTAATGGTACTAAATCATGCTCTCTTATGTTCTCAGTGTGATGGTTTTGATTCCAAATCTCACTAGAAATCGTGATACTAAGATCATCAACACATGTTTAGTGTCCTTAGATTTCAATGCCTCCCTTCTAATGGGGCTTGATATGAGTAAAGACCTCATTACTTGACAGTGGTTCAAACACGCTGCTGACAATGCTAAGTATTGAATTTCTTCTTTGATTATTTTTGCAAGTTAATTTAATTAGCTATAATTTTAATATAGTGGATATCTTTTCCATAAAATTCTGTGCCATAAGATTCTGTATTTTTCATCCACCCCTTTCTACAAAGTAAACAAGTCTAGCGAAGAACTTGCGGAATGTGGTTCCAGAAGATGTGTCAAAAAAAGACTGAAAAGAGTTACAGGTTCAAAAGAAAACAGAGTATGTGATAAGTATAAAAGAACGTAGTATAAGAACAGAGTATAAAAGAACTAATGCAGAGGTAACAGTCTGAAGAAGAAAAAAGTCACAGGCTCAAGAGAAAAGAAAGTTAACAAGAACATTTGCAGTGCTGATAGACTGAAAAAATAAAAAGCCACATGTTCATGAGAAATAAGAGGAGGTTGTTATCAGAATTTTATAGCTCAACAATTCGATTTTTTCTAACGGTGGCCATGGGTGATTAACCCTTCGACACAACAAGACCAGAAACTGATACTCATTTAGCGTTACCCAGTGAGCACCTGTGAACCAAGTCAAGGAGAAGAAATTTTATGGCTCAACAATACGATTTTTTTTTCTAACGGTGGTGCAGGGTGATTAACCCATCGACACAACAAAACTGGAAACTGTTACTCATTTAGTGTTATCCGGTGAGCACCGATGAACCAAGTCACTGAGGCGAGTAGCATTACCCACGTCACACCACTACAAACCTGTTTATTAGGTGGTTCGCATTAATCCGTCATCTCAGAAAAGGACAAGACAGAGAAAGTACATATGCCCGAGCCGGGATTCGAACACAGGTCCGCCCCATCCGTATTTAAGTACTCTAACAACTACACAGGGTTGGTGAAAACACTTTGATTACATTTTTTTTATACTTGTAAGATTATATTACGTTTTTTTTCTTAAACATACCTAATTTGATTTAAAAAATGTTAAATAAATTTGTACGCTACATATTTATCAAGATATAATTCTGACAATTTCTGATATTCTTTTAAAAATATTTTCTTAAATGTTCTTATTTGGTACCTTTTTTTCTTTATTATGTCTAAGAAAAGTGCAGAAAATTGGGAAACCGGAGGAATAATTTCTTCCACTTTACAAAAACTTTAGGGAAAAAAAATGACAGAAGGTAGAACATCGCCAAGAGAAATCTACCAGAGAGAAGATGAAGAACCAAAACAAATTTCAATTCTTGCGTTGGAAAGTTCTTAAACAAGAGTCATCAACGCAAAACAAATCCAATTTTAAGTGAAATGACGAGTCTCTACGGCAGAAGTTTAAGTCGCTGGGCCAGATGTGTATCGATTTACAAAACGCGATGGAGATGGGCGGGGGGGGTGCTGTCCCTCTCGAGATGGCAGGCCTCGAACTTTAATTGGATTTTATGCCTGCGGAGACAATTCAATTTAATCGCATTTAACGCCGCTGTCCTGTGATTTAATGTACACGCAAATCACCCAAGAAAAAAAATATGGATTTTAATCAAATTTCTTTTTCCTCGCTCATAAAAACATAATTCTGAAAATATGCTCCTTTGGTACAGAGATAGGGACTTTTCGGTAAAATATAGTCCCATTTGCCTCTTAAAAATCATTCAAAACTATCAAAGGAACAGTAATATATTTGGTACGGTTGTATATATTTTGTGCAACGTATCTGTGAGTAACATAGTCCTTAAATACTTTAAATCTGCTGCCCTCTTAAAAAATTGTATTCACTAATCCTAAAAATATAATTACAGTAGAAGTCCGATAATCCGGCACGTTCGGGACCGGCTCGGTGCCGGACTACCGAAAATTCCGGACTATCGGACGGTAATTATAAGAACAATAGGTTAATAATTAAACTACAAATACAGTATGCAAATACATACAACAAAGTTTATTTTACATTTCATATAATGTATGTACACGTACTGTAAAACATATTACACTTAGATTTAAAAAAGTCACGAATGTCTTTTTGTTTTCTTGACTTTTGACGTTTAGTTTAAAATTCATTTCTAATGATATGGAAATCAATAATTTCTGAAGCACTGTACTAGCCTCAGCAAAAGAGATAAACTTATTTAGCTGCAGCTTTTGCCCAGCTGATTTTTCCTTTTCTTCTATTTCGGCATCTGAGTCACTTTATTTAGGCTTAGGTTTTGAAAACATGGTCACCCTGTGTACAGTTAGAACGGAAATCACTTTTTTTATAAACAGTTTCAAAAGTTACGTTTACTATTGACTAACCGGCCGCTAATTGTTTCCGAACAATACCGAGCGCTTCCGGATGATCTCGAACCACTCAGAAAACTTCCGAATAGCTCTCGAGCTTTTTTATTTCCTTTACAGACATACTTTGGGAGAAAACCAAAATTTTTACAATTTTCCGGAGAGATGCCGGACTATCGGGCATTCCGGACTGTTGGATGCCGGATTAATGGACTTCTACTGTATTAAATTTTTATAACCTTTTTCAATTATTTAATTTTAAATTTTAAAAAGAAAAATTTAACAAACATTTTTTTAACAAACTTAGAAGCACCAACATAAAAATTCAATTAAATGATAAAACTGAATATGATGCCGCCCACCCTGTCCAGTCAGCATGCCTGACTGCGGGTGGGGAGATCCTGGGTTAGAATACCAGTTTGGACATGGATTTACTGTCTCTCTCTCTCTCTGCCTTTGTCCTTTCCCTTATAAATGGGTTGTGAATGGTTGTATTCCCTATAAACGGGTACCTATGGGATGTGTGCACTGAGGAAGTCGGATTTCACACCAAATTATGGTTTAGTTGGATAAGTGGAGCAGCACACCCCATATTGCCACCCTATCAGCCTAAAAACAACAACCTTCAAAGAAATGTTCTTCAATAAAACCTCTGAATACACATGTATCGTTATCCATAGTACTGAGTAAACCCCGGCATAATTTCCAGGACCTAGACTTGAATTGGGAAACCTCCCTATAAACAGGTAAAAGTGGAGCACCCCACCCTTAATAATTTTTTACCACACAGTGAGTTGGCTTTCACAAACGAATTTTAATCTAGAGAGTAAACCCTCATTTTAAGTTCGGAACCTTTAATATCTGAAAGATTCGCTCAATACTATATAAAAGATAAGCATTCAGAAATTAGATATTCATTACCCTTTGTTCAAAAGTATATAGAATCGAACCCGACATTTTAACTCCGATAAGTTTGGTATATTATTTAACATCTAGAAGCTCTTACTAATTTTTATTCATTTTTTAATATTTCTGTAAAATATTTAATATTTTGAAAACTTTTCTTCCGGCAAAATGTTGTTGGTGCACCAAAATGATTTCCTGCTTACCTAGACTTGAGTTGGTTTCTACCAGTTAGAGGGAAGCAACTTTGTGGGATTATCCTAAATTTGAAGCATTGACCAAGATAAAGACTCAGCAATGGTTGAACTGCCATACCCCAGAGGTATCATTACACATGGAAGACATTGCGACCACGACATATTTAACCTGCCTCAGCTGCCTTAACGAATACGGCAAACCTTCGCTTAAGCCGGGATTCGAACTCGCTGCCTTCCGATAATGAAGACAACGCCCTAAGCAACCAGGTCAAAAAAAAAAAAAAAAAAAAAAAGAAGAAGAAAAGAAAGGAAGTGACAAGAACAAAAGCAAAGGTGAAAGTCTGAAAAAAAGTCACAGGTTCAAGAGAGATGAAAGGTGGTGACAAAAACAAATACTGAGTTGAGAACTAGAAGAAGAAAAGGTTACAAGGAATTCTTCAAATACTTCGAAAGTTTTTTCTTGTTAATGTTTTTTTATAGGCATTCACTAATGTAGATTTTTGATAATTTGGCCTATTATATTTTTCATTTTCATTATTATTTTCCATTTATTTCTAATTAAAATAATTATTTAAATTTGTTTCACATTAAGGTTTGCTTTTAAATATTTTACAAAATTTCTTCCGATTATAATTTTTTTTTATATAGGAATTTTCATGATAAAATTTTGACTAATGGAAATAAAATTTTATAAATCTGCTTTTTCATACTTTAATTATATTAATTTATTATAAGACGAAACTTTATTGGGTGCTAAAATACTTTGATGCTTATAATATTTTAGGCTTTCAGCAAAATGTAGGTAATTTAAAATAAAATAATGAAACTGATATATGTTTATCATAAAAAGAGTAAGAAATTAACATATATGTGTCTCATTAGAAATTAATAGTGGTATATTGAATAAAGTATGCCACCCATCTTGTCTGGTAGTTAGAGTACCTGACTACGGATGGGGAGGACCTGAGTTCGAATCCCAGCTCAGACATGGATGTACTTTCTCTTTCTCTGTGTTTCTTGTCCTTTCCTCAGATGATGGATGAATGTGGCCCGCCCTATAAACGGGTTTGTGGTCGTGTGCCGTGTGCGATGCTACTCATACCTCCGTGACTTGGTTCACAGGGTAACGATAAAATAAGTAGCAGTTTAGAGCCTTGTTGCGGCAAATGGGTTAATTACTTAAGTGTGCCCGCATTAGAAACAGAAAAATATATTGAATAAAGTATTATATTGCAGTGATCATATAGAAAAAGTACGTGTAAAGAAAATTTCAATATATAATTCTTAAAATATTAACTTTATATAAATAAGTATAAATTTCGCCGCAAGTCATTATTATATATATATATATATATATATATATATATATATATATATATATATAATATTAATTAACAGTAACTTGTAAAATTTACTATTGACAATTTATTATTATGAATGATGCTTGGAGAATAATTTTAGAAAGTTTTAAGAAATAACCCAATGTATTTTAAAAGCTTTAACATATATTTAAGCTTTTATTCTAGAAAAAGAATGTTAACATTCACAACTATTTCTGACGAGACAGACAAGTAAACGAAAATTAAGTAGAGCAGACTGAAGGCACGAGAAAGAGCCATAATAGCAAAGAAATAAGTACTAGAAAAGACTAGTACACGGAAAGACACACACGCTAGACACGAAAAGAATTTTAATGTCACAACTGTAAGCTAATTGCTTCTGGCTAGATATGTTAGTGATTTTAAAAGCATTATTTTGTGACAACTTCATAGTCCCCATTCGAAATGTACTGTGCAATTAGAGATTCACTTACTTTAAGATACCCTAATAGAATTTTCTCAAAATTTCCATTTTAGTGATAAGAAATCAAGAAAATTGTAGTAAGACTATTAAAAGGTATTTCTTGAGGCGAAAGGGATAGAATTTGAAGGACTGCAAGACGGCAAATTTAAAACTATATATTAATGAAAGTATCTTAATTAAATTTATGTAAACTATTATACACCAATCAATATTGCTAGTTTAAATGGTTATTATTGATTTATAAAATTATTGATTGTTCTATATACTTATTATTCTATGCTTATTGATTTATTGATTTTTTTACTTATTAAATGAAAAAATATAATTTTTGATTATTACGTAATAATGGGTAAGACTAATGTTTTGATAAAAGATAAAATCAGAGAGTAAATTGATTAATTTTAATAATCACAAAAACTTAGAAAAATAGATACATTTTGTTTTCACAAAACAGAAAAATTTTATTTAAATAGACAAATTTTAACATTCTCATAAAATTTCATGCAGGAAAAAGAATTTAACATAGTTTTAAATTAATGAAAATGCATTGCATATCTTTTGGTGGTAATTTAGATACTAAAAATTATTTAAACTGTTTTAATTTTCAACAGAAAATAATTTTTTTTTATTTTCTTTAAAAAATATAATATGTAGTAATTAATATATTATTTTAGACGCCTACATATTATAGGAAGTATTAACTTACATTTAATAAACATTATATCAGAATAAAATTCACCTTAATATATGTAGTATTTATAGTTGCTATTTTAATACAATATATACCAGGGGTGGCCAAACTTTTGGGATCCACGGTCTACTCCCCGTTTGAAAAACCGAAGGCGGTCTACCAATGGCAGAGCTAAATTAACGTACATATTTATTTTCAATAACAAAAAAAAAATTGTAAGTTATGTAGCTTTTCTAAAAAGACTTAATATTAATATTAACAAAATAAAAATTTACTGACGAAAATAATCAAAGTGTTTATATATCAAAAACTGACCATCCAATTCACTTCGTTTAGTTGAAATTTGGCACTGTATATCTGCTACGAGTTTATCATATTGTGGCTGGTACCAGCTTATTGCAATGCATAAACACGAAATTAAATGTTCTGTTAAATGCGACCAATCTTTGTTTTTTGTTCATGGTCGAAAAAGCAGATTCGCAAAGGTACCTCAATCCAAAGTATGATTTCAAATACCAAATCAATTTGTAAATATTAAGAAACGTTTCCTCAGAAATTAGTATCGCTAAATATGTTCTGGATTTAAGAAATATATCGCATCTTAATTTAATAATTTCTTCCTCGACCATGACTGATGTGATATCTATTAAATGTCCTATTTTTTCAGATACTCCATCAATGGTGACATTTTCATTAAATGGGGAAATATTATAAAATTGAGTATTTCTTTCAACCTAATTAAATCAGCGAATCTTCTTTCAAATTCTTCAAACACAACAAGTAAGTATTAAGGGATAGCTTCGAAGTCTCGGTTTGGATTATGAATGCACTCTTCCATGTTTTTGAAGTTTCTCAATTTATGTTTTCTTAATTGAGATGCATACCTTTCTATAGTTTTTTTTAATGTTTTAATCGCGTCATCATGTCCGTTTTAGGCTTTAAATCGTAAACCTTTAATCATAAATCTTTAAATCGTAAATCTTTGCACAGTCTGTTTTGGGTCTTAAAGCGTAGACTGTAGAAGATTTTTATTTTAAATAATTTATTGATTTTATGTCATAAGTCATAAATTAAATTGTTAATATCCAAGGTCATTATCAGGATGGTCACGCGGACTACCTAAAATGTCTTCGCGGTCTACCAGTCAGCCACTCCTGATATATACTATGTTTAAATTTTAAACTATGTATAGTTTTTAAAAAAATCAGACAGGAAATTACTTTTGTAGAGAAAAATCTCATAAAATTTCTTTTATTTTGAATGTTGACCTCTATAAAAAAATTCGTCCATGGAAAAAGATCTAAACTCTGATAAAAACGAGGAATACTTTGAAATAAAATAATCAAACCAACTTCATGAGAAAATAAAAAGATTTGAAAAAGAGATTTTTTTGAGGATACTTAAATTTCTACACCAGAAATCCTGATTGTAGAGCAGAATTTGAAATTTAAGGTGCACTGACAATTGTTCAAATATCTTAAAATAACAATGTTATAAAAACTGTAAGACATTTTCTTTTAAATAAGCTCAATAAAGTTTCAACAACTCAACTTAACAATTCCTTTCAAAGACTTTTTTTTTAAAGTCTCATAACAACTTATTTTACAAAATATTTTGCTTCAGTGATAATAAAATCGGAGTTTATTGTAGTCGTTGTTGGTTATTTTTAAGAATAGTTATTTAATTACTCTTATACAATAATTTATAAAAATCAAATAAAAAAAGAAGTTATTGAAGCGTTGTTTCGTTTTATCAATATTTTGGTTTAAAACTTTTAAATTAGTATAAAAGTTTAAACAAAAATAATAATTTAAATTCATATCTCTCTCTGAACTAAATTAAAATATATTAAACTTTTAGAACAACACGATGCATTCAAAACAGTTTCGAATTAAAATATTCACAAACATTAGTTAAAATGTTTGCCTTTAATTTAACCCAGTAGTGTAAAAAAAATTTTTTTCAGATCTTAAGATCTTAGATTGAATCACAACAATGAGGGGCAAATTTTATGTTTCTGTATGTATTACAACAGAAATTTATATTTGAGAATTTTCAGGGTTTTGTACCGTTGAATTTTGAACATTCTAACATATTTATATATGAATAATTTTCTATTTATGTATACATATATTAAATCTTAAACATATAAAAATATCCTACTAGGGTAGAAAATTTAAAAATCTCAAAAAATCACAAAATATAACATGACATTATTATAATTTTTTTAATATGTTTATTGTTTTACAATAAGCTTCTATATTTTATAAATTTATAATCGATGTTGCTGTTCTAAATGTTTTCTTGTAAATTTAAACATAATTAAGAAAATGAATATTCATGTTGTCAAAAATATAATTAGTTCAAACCATTAAGAAACATCATGAATTTTTCATTATACACTTAAATAAATTTTTTAACCATTATTTAAAATAATTTTATTAATTCTATTCTCTCATTAATAAATTTCTAAGCACAATTTTTAATTAATAATCTAAGAGAATCTACGATTTGAAACATTTTATTAACTATTATTTAAAAATTAGAAAACAAATTCGGACATTAATAATCTTGAATTGGATATAAATTTAAAGTTAAAAAGATAAGCTTTATAGAACACATATTAGCTGAAGAAATCCGTATATTTCAAAATTATATTGTCTAAATCGGGAGACATTTAATGAAAAATATATTATAAGTTGTTTTTTTTTGGGGGGGGGGGGGCTCTGCTGAATTTGGCTGCCAGGAACTGTTTTTTTCCCCCAAATCACGGGATCCAACTGAAGAAATTTTTATGTGACAATTTTTTTACAGCTGAAGAATTATTCTTAGTTGGAAAATGTTTCTCATCTAATTAGTTAATCTATGTTATTAATCTAATTAATTAATAATCATCTAACTAACTGTTCCCTTTCATAAATCTAAAAAAATTTTTAATTTTTTCTGAGATATTTGATAATTATACAGCAATTTAACTCCAGAAAATTATATCAATTTAATTTATGAATTTTGAAGTAATTATTTAATTACATGTTTCAGCAATATTGATAGAATCGTAATTGAAAACTTTAAATGATCTTTCAATTGGAAATATCCTTTAATGTAAAATCCAGTGCATATCTAATCCAACTCTAGCTACTTCCTGTGGAGTACTCTTTTCTGATAAGTAACTCACTTTGATTTCCTGGGCATTTATTAACTACAGTTAAGTATCTGAATTCTTCGAATTTCAATTGCTGCGTGAATGGATTGCCGTGTAGCACAATCACCGTATATTCTTGACACGCTTCATAGAGTAACTGTAACTGTAACTGTAACTAAGCAAGAACTACATCATTCGACCATTTAATAGGATAGCTTTTCCGTGTCTTGAAAACAAACACATTATAAAACACAGTTCCATTTCCATCCATTCAGGAGTTGTCTATAATACGATTCAAATCAAAGGACTATTTAGTGGGGAGCAAAGCGGAAATTCATTTTAAAATGGAATTACGAACAGTTCATGCAGAAACATTCACTTAATGTAAGATTAATTTCATTAATTTAATAGAAAACTAAGGATAAATTGATATTTTTAATGCCTCAAAACAAACTGAAGAGGTGTAGATATCACTTAGCTGAAATCTAGTTCACTTACACATAATGTAAAATCTACTTTATATTTTCAAAATTTTATATTCTCTTGTACAACTTAATAGTTGTAAAGTTAATAATGCAGGATTTATGGAAAAAAAATCAGTCATTCTTAATTTCCGTCAAACAATCAACTCATTTTAATCGTTTGATAATTATCATTAAGAACATTGTTGTCAAAATTTTGATATGTACAAAAATGTATTTTTAAGCATAAATCTACTTAAAATTTATAAAAATAAGATTGAATGGTGCAAAGTTATGCAGTTAACTATAAATAAAGTTAAGAACGATATTAAATTTGATAAATAGAATATGTTTTTATGAACATATAGCATAAAATTAAAGAAAAATACACATTTAAAAATGAATACCATTTTGTTATTTATTGTCAATAAAATTTAAAAAAATTGAACTCTGTGGCACGACTGCCAAACGGAGGGCCTACAGTGCCCATACCTCATTTCTTGACTGAGGGCTCTGGGGTGAGATGTTCATCTCCTAGTTAGAAGATGAACCTAACGTGAAACCCTGAGTCTTTATTTCCCAAGCATGCTTGGTACTCAATTTTATCAACCCTCTAAAGATATGAAAGGCTGAGTAAACTTTGTACTACCTCAGGGTAGAACCTCGGAACTGTGCGTTAGGAGCGCGAAACGCTACCACTACGCAACCAGGCCTCATTTATTGTCAACAAATTAAAAAATGAAAAAATACTACCAGTTATCATTATAACTAAGAGTAAAATAACTTATCTGTCATCATATTGCAATTAAATTACATTGTAGGTAATATTATAAACTTTGCTATATTTTATTTCCGATAGAATTGATTACATTCTTGAATTAAAAGTTCTTCACTCGTATTTTCCTCTTTTTAATAATTATGTTGAAAATTTACTGTCCAAGTACTTTAAGATGTTCCCAAAACAAACATTAAAATCACACCCCATCAGAAAAACTTATCATGATAAATAAGTTTTTAACAAATAGATTGCTTATATATATCTTTAGTCTTGAGTGAAGTAGATATAATTTATCACATAAATATAAAAGTTTACTTACATAAAAGTAAATTTATTCAAAAACTAGCTTTTTGCAATAAGTCAGTATTTAGAGTAGGAAATATATTTTAAATCTGGAAAATCTTTTAGTGATAATGTATTACCAATATTATTTAGTATATGTAAAGGTAATAAATAATAACTAAATTTTTAACAACAACTAAATTTTCTTTTCGGCTATAAATGGATATAGTGAATAAATAGTTCTTTACACCCTAATAGGCATTATCCACGTATTCACTCAACAATATTTGCCATGATTTCATTATTTTGATTTATATTTTCTTTGCTTATTCTTATTATTTATTTATGACATGTATTTTCTATTTTATCTTATTTTTTTATTTTTTAATCTTTATCCGAGATTTCTTTATCTCAACAGGCGAATTTTAGCTATTACTTTAAATAAAAATCTGAGAAGATCCTAATAAACAAGTATAACTCATATAAACTAGTTACAGAGAAATTTGCCAATGTCAACGAACATCTCATACCAATCATTGTGTTCGTAACTTATACCAATCATTATGTATGTGTATCCTAATAAATAAGTAAATCTCATAGAAGCTAGTTACAGAGAAATTTGCCGATGTCAACGAACATCTCACACCAATCATTGTGTTCGTAACTTAGCTATTTAAAATAGTGATAAGCCTTATATTCAACACCACTGAATTCAAAAACAGAACAAAATTTTCCTTTTTTCAAAGTGACAAAATTGCCAGTCATTATTTAATCCTTTAATTCAATACATTAATAAGGAGCATATATCTACACATAATTTATTTTAAATTTTTTCTTACATGTTCATAATACTTATATATGAATAACACATACGAAAATACTCATAGCATAGACAACATTTGTATTGAGGTATTTGATTTAATCTGTTTATTTTATCTAATATTTATTATTTGATTAAATTTGTGATTTTATAAAATAATAAATTCAAGACACAATATATTGCATTTAAAATATATATTTACAATATAATGATCATAGATTTTTATAATCAGAAGCATAAAAAAATATTCTGACATCAATTTTAATATTTAAAGATTCCTTAATTCTTCTTAATATAATGCTTTTCTTTTCAAAATCATTTAGGCTGTTGTTATTACTACATATGTAGCGTTAATGACACATGAAATTCTTAGTAAATATATAAAATATCATCACATTATTTCATATTGTAAATTTAAAAAGCGTACGTATCCTTCGTATTAATTGCATCAATTATTATTCTGACATATATATAGAGTTAGTAATCTCAAGTAGTAGCAAATCTTTATCGAATACTTTACTTACATGAAAAGAGTAATATCTGATCATTTAAATCAATTTTTCTTTTTAAAATATAGATATATTTATTTGATTGAAAAAATATATAATTATTTATACACAGAAATAGAGAGAGAAAATAAATATCAGTATTAAAACATTCAATGATACCTCAAAATTTAAATTCAACTATGTATAGAAAAAAATAACTGAATCTCAGGCAAGTTTAAAAACTGTTTTAATCTTCATGAAAATGAGCAAACTTTCCAAAAAGAGTAAATTATATTTTCCATATCATCATGGAAGCAGGCCAAGAAATATGTTGTATTCAGTTATGTTTGATAAGCTCACATAGAAATATTCAGCTGGAAATGTAAATGGGTGAAACCCAAAACCTTGAATTAGAAAATTTATATACTTTAATCAGTTGTTTTATTACATTTTAACATGATAAAAATATTACTTTTATAGATTTTTTTACATTCTGTCTTTGATAGAAGATTAATTTCCTCCATTCTGTTAAGTAATTTACGAAAATTAGCAAAATAAAATCTTTTAGAAAGCGCTAAAAAAATTAGAAAAATAAAAAAGTTCAAAATAAATTGCTTTGCTCGGTTAAATATAGAAAATACAAATGATTTAATGTTAATAAAAATAATTAATTAAAAAGTACAAGTTAGTAAGTATGTATTTATATACTCACATAACCTTCATTATATTATAATGGAATTGCAGCAAGAACGTTGTAATAAACCAATGAACAATAATTTTGCACTTACCTGAAAATTAAAAAAAAAATGTTATAATATATATATATATATATATATATATATATATATATATATATATATA
>JAPDSC010063615.1:1964-12618 GCA_026290005.1 Latrodectus geometricus | reverse complement strand
TTTGTGGCCTTTTTTAACATTTTAATTAATATATTTATACTATGGTAATTTCATTTAATATATAACAGAACATATTATACTAATGAATTAAAATGTAACTTGGTCACGTGATTATATTTTGCAATTTGGAGGATAAGATACTGTGTGATCAAGCCAACAGTCTTTTTTTTTTTTTTTTTTTTTTGCCACTTAGGAAGTTTAGTGTTTTCAGAAGTACAAATTTCAAAAGACAATTGTGAAAGAAGATATATTCCAGCGATGACAACAAAGGCAATTCCGGCAAGCAAATTTTTTTCTGAGGGAGATCAAATTATAGACTTTCTTACGGATACTTGTTCTTATCATCATTTCACTGCTGAAACTCGAGTAGACGCATTCAACAAATACCGAATTTAGACTCGATAGGTAAATGATAGATGTAGACCTGGTCATTCTAGATGGGCAACAGAACCCAGGAAAAAAAGCATCGGAAAAAAGTTTTCACGGTTGTATAGTAAATATCTACTGATATTCTGCACAGAATTAAGAATACGGTGACCAAATATGTAGGAAGCTCTATAAGTTCCAATATTTATGAGATTTGTATAATGATTGCTGGTGGAAAGTGGTTTGAAAGATTGAAAGAAAATTTTTCATACCATCTCTTACAAAAATTAGAATTAAAATCAAATCATTGGAGAGTAAGATTGCGGATTATATCGTCATAAAAAAATTAAGATATTGAATGACACAAAAAGCTATTTAAAGAATTCTTGGTTCGGTATAAAAAAATAACTGACACTAAATGAGATTCTAGTGGCATCGAAAAAAACTGAATAAATTCGACTAATATTGTTAAACATAACACTAGTCTTAGATATGGCATAATGACTTGTTATGCAGTCACTTAAGAAAGTTACATCATTAGTAAGCTTAGACATGAGCATACGCGATGGAGCACCTGGTCCTTAGGCTATCAGGTGTTGTTCTACCACGTAATACATCTGTTTGTGACATAATTTCCATGATATGAATATTGCACTAAAACTTGTGAAATTTGGTTAATCTTAAAAATTTAAGTGATATTGAAAATAAAAATCCAGTTAAGTATAGGTAAAACTGAAAGATATAAACAGACTATAAAATATATATACAGGTAATAAAATGATGTATGCCATACAATAGTATAAGAAAGAGCAAGTAAATATGACAAATTTATAGTATATACATGTATAAAACTCAAGGTAATTGTGTTATGCACCATTGTATTTTTTCATAATACCAACATTTTGCATTTTTTACATACAGACTAAAATTTACAATTAACTTATGTGTATTAAACTTGTGTGTATTAAATTTACACACAAGTTAATTTTACAATTTATACACAGGCTATTAAATTAAACTACAAATATGAATGAATGGTAAAAATTGAAGATTTAATGTTTGTTATAGGTGATAAACTGTACTTGAATATTTAAAGTATTCCAGATTGCGTTGGGTTGAGTCAGTCAATAGTTTCAGCTAAGTCAGTGCAACTATAATGATCAACCGTTAGTATACATCAGCGCCACACTAAAGTGCTACAACCTTTTGAGCTACCTTACCTTCAAATGTTACGGAATTTTCCAACAGGACAATGCGACAACGCAGCCGGCACTCGTCAATAGCTAAACCTTATAGAAAATAGAGTTCCTACATAAGCATGTGATGTCTCTTGATCCTTTACTAACGTAGCATATTTTGGACGTGATAGATGTCGCTTTTCAATTATTTTCCATTTACATCAAAGAATGAATTAATGGGAAGGGTTCATAAATCATTTGAACTTTCATTCTTCATGATTATATTTAAATGTAATTGGATTTCTACCCTGCAAAAAATCTTCTTGAATTTCCGTGAGAAAAATTCCGTATTACTTGCTGATTAATTTAAACATTTCGAAATGTACAAACTTTTCTTTGTAAATAACATCTCTTATTTACAAATGCATTTGCTGAAATATATATATATATATATATAGATTCTTAAATTTTGACGCTTGATTATTAAAAATATACAATTATTTTTCTATTTAATACATTGTCCCGAAAACAAAAATATTCCATAAAGTTATCTTAAATTCGAATTTAAATTACACATTTAAATTTGAATATTTAAAGCTTTTCCCAGATATATCTATGTTTAATTAAAATGTGTGAAAAATATTCAGGTGCATAGAAATGAAAAGGAAAATAAATTGAAAATTTTAAAGATAATTAAAAATAGAAATAAAAATATGCAAATTAAAAAATATGAATAATAAATTTTACATTTATCTCACAAATGTTCCTGAAATATACTTCTAAAATTATATCACTTCAATTTTTTTCTAAATTATCAATTTTTCATTGAGTAAGATGATCAGAACAATATAAAAAATTTCAACTGAAGGAATCAGAATTTTCAAGGATAAATTCCTTATGAATCAATACATAGTATGGAAAATATAGCTTCGACTTCAGTTTATCGATTTTCTCTAAATCTCAGTAATATTTTTATTAAGATATATTTTAAGAGATCCCAGAAAAGAGAATCAATCAGAGTTAAATTCAAAATCATTTAGAATTTGGAGATAAAATAAATAAATAGTAATTTCATTCTGATTTGTTTATTGATTCATTTTATTGAACATTTCAAATCTTAAACATCGTATTAAGTAAATTTTAAATATATTTGAAACAATATATTTAGGATACAAAAACAACATCATTATCCTGCTTAAGTAAATTAATTAGTCTCAATGGGCATTTACCATAAAAAAAGTGTAGGTGGTCAGTCTATCTAGGTCATTGGAAAGATAGATTGTAAAATAATTAAGATATGTTGGCAAAACAAATATCTAGATTTCTTCTCTTTTTCTTGATACAGCTTTATCTTTAATTCCAAAATAAATATTCACTTCTCGTTTTAAAGTGCAGCAGAAAGAAAATGCTACGGAGTAAAACGTCCCACACTTTTGAAATAGAGAAACAACATTTACTTAATGGCATATTTTTTCGCTTTTACATCCGCTCGGCATTGTCCGAGACACGCAACGAAACCTTCTATCGCGAATTATTGTTTTAACAGGACACGTTATTTGGAGGTGAGCGATTTATTTTCCAAATGTCAAGATCAAGGACAGGCTCCTCCGAAATCGTCCTCAATATTTTCCCACGTAAAAAGTTTTCTTAACCTAAAGATTCACTCGATATAGGTCAGTGTTACTAATTTTTTTAAAACGAGATTCCTTAAATGAAGAAACTATTGAAACTGAGTTTAATTATTGATTATCGGAGTTTGTAGGCGAGAAACAGTGATCTAAATTTCAATAACTACGTTATTCTTTTTCATTTTTTGAGATTATTTCTTCTTTTGCCTCATTTGCATTCATTAATCTACTTAAAGTGAAACTTCTCCCGTAACATTTCTTTTTTAACATTCTCATAACATTCACGGAGAATTTTAATTAATTTTAATTCCATTCCTTGTGTCTGGTTTTTGATTAAAAATAAATTTTCTTAAAACGTTGCTTTCTCTTATTAATAATTTTATTCTACCATTTTGCATAAATCTTGTTTTAAATAAGGGGGAAAAAATCACAACTTAATGGTCAAAGGAAGGATTCTGTGTGAAAATATATCGCTATTGAATAAATAAAAGTGTATTTTTAAAATCGTTTTTTAAAGTAATGATTATATAAATTGTTTTTCCCTTTATTAGATATTTAATAGAAATGGTAGTTAAAAAATTAGAGTTATTTCTTTTAATTCAACACTTCTTTTAAACATGAGTGAAATTAACATATCAATAAGACCACCATCCAAATTATCAAACGCAGAATCACTGAACTAATAGTAATGCAATACATTACAGAAAAGGAAATTGACAGCACTCGGATAATGTATCCCAATCTATTTTAAAATTTTCTCAGTGTATTCTGTTCTATTAGCTATACTGGTGGCGCCTAACTCTGAGCTCAATACAAGGAATTATGCTGGTGTAACAATAACTATTGCCATGTATATGTTCGATTGTTTTGCAGAGCAGTTAATATAAATGAAGCTTTCTGTTTGAATAATCTTGAGCACAACGATGTAAGCAACCTTAGTATTGAAACTTGTTGTATAGTGCGGCATCTATAATGGATTATTACAGGAGAGAAATTATTTCATAGATAGTAAGATCAATTAATGAGTCGTAAAAAGGAAACATGGATTTATCTGATGAATTTTGCTGAAAAAAAAAGCTTTAAAGCAACATATATAGTGTATCAGATCAAGTTTGGAATCTTTTATGTGGAAAGTCATGTTTTATCACTAAGAGAAATAATTATTAAAGTTTGGTAGAATAGAGAATTTGAAGAACTTGAGGAAACAATAGATGGTCCTTCTAATTTCAAAGTAGCATAATAATCAAATTAACCAAAAGAATTTTATGCTCAAAAATAAAATAATTTTGCTATTTTTTGTTAAAAAAATATGCGCTACTACAATTCGGAAAGGAAACCATTGTAAATCATTTTTTATTTTTGAAATTTGTTTTTCAATACCTTTAGTTATCGCATATTACTTATTATATTCGCTAGATCCTTCTTCGTGGTTACGAAACTTTTGTAAAAGGAAAAATTCCAGAGTAACAATAACCTCAATTTAAAAACTCCTTTTGTAAAACAGAAGCAATTTTTCCCATTTAGAAAAGGTAAAAATAAAATGCGCTCACATTAAGAAGCAACAAATCCGGCCGGTTCCCCATCCTCGGACAAAGGCAATGAATCATTTTGTCGACCAGTTTAAATTCCACAAAATGCTCTGGTTGTTTCTAGTGAGAAAGGAAAAAAAACTCTGCCCGGAGATCAAACGCTGCATCCGATACAAATGGTTGGAGAAAAATAATAAGTTGGAGTTTAAAATTCAATTTACGCTTCACAACTTGCTCATCGACTCCGCTGAATTCAAAAGCAATGTGATTCGTCCGTGGAGAAGTGGGCAAAATAATTCAAGCACACATACAGCAAGTGAGAACTTCTATTCCTTTTAAAAAAAGTGGCAACAATTCAAAAGTTAAAATATTTGTCATATGCATTGAATTGAAAAAGAAAAATAATTTATTTTATTATCTACCTTTTGGAGGTGAAATCCACCCACGTAATATATTTTTAAAGCTATTATTTCCGCAAAGTAATAATTCGGTTACTCAAAAATTCTTTAAAAATATTTTCATAACTTTTAAAAAATCTTAATTTTAACATTGCAAATTAAGGAGTTAATTTTCCAAATATTTTACTTTTGTATGTGACGATTATGTTTTGTATTATAAGTTTTCACAATACAATAATAATTAAATTTCTTATTTATGATTATTTAATTTTAAATTCATTTTTAAAAGTGTAAATAACGCACAAAATATAGTTTTAAAATTCTATTTTAGAACCATTGTAAGTCATTTTAAAATAAATAAAAAAATGTGAGGAAAATATTCATATGTTTTGCCATTCTGTCGTAATAAATCAGTTGGTTAAAGAAAGGCAAAAATGGTACACAATATAAATAATAAATTGACAAATTATAAGAGCAAAATACAAGTCAATTTATTATTTCCTTTAAGTAAATGTAGTAATGAGAAATTTATCACAACTGTATTATTAGAGTTGATATTTCTATTAAAAATATTTTTATATATATTTTCAACAGTTTTTATTATTTTTTATAATTAATTTATGCAATCGAAAATGGAAAATCAAACAAAGAGTAAATATGATAAGAAAATCTCAATAATGAAAATATTCTGTGTTATGAATGTTTAACATTTTTAAGATTAGATACACATTGCAATTATTATGTTTAATATTTTTAAACTAAACACGATAATAAAAAGGACAAAACACCTAACTGACGAACTGGTTTAAATTTTTTAAGAAATATAATTCACGATATAAAAGCTGTATTGAAAAAAAATTAAAGTTAAATACAAAAAGATTAGGAAAATACTTGAAATGCATGAAAAACACTTAACAGAAATTATTTGTTTTAAATATGATGAGAGAAAAGAGAGAGAACTCTCTCTCTCTCTTTCTCTCTTAAACACATATACAATTAATTACTTTAAATTTTTCACTTCTTTACTAATAATAATATAATTATAAAACATTCTTAACATTTGTATCATTCAATCGCATAAAATATAACTAAAAAATCTAAAACTATTAACACCAAACTTTAGCTACATTTTAAATTTAGTGAATTTTTTTTTCTGTACTTTTTTGGATAAAATGCAATATAAAATATTTAGTTAAAATATAAAAATGTAATAAAATGAATAGTTATTAATCTAAAATGCAAATTAATATTTATTTTAAAAAATATACAAAAATTACTTCATTAAAAACTCTGAAAAAACGTTGAATATCCTGTTTCTTACGCTAATAAAAGTCTGAAACTAATTAATCTGTGAAATATGTATACACATATTAACTCAAGTGACCCTCAAGCATTTTTCAAGGAAATAAAAAAGCCGACTTTATTTTTGGTGCGAATGCCGATGTGTTGCTCGAAGCAGTATACCGATCAATATCGAAGTTATCTCGATTTAAAGTGTAATCTTCTTTCTTTCAGTTAAATATGAAAAAGATCTTGGCGAAATCCAATTTTTTATTACAAATGAAATGTTTTTCCTGTGTGATACTTTAAATGTAAATAAAGAAAAATGTCAGTAAGAAATATCGTCCTTATGATCATGTAACAATTTGCAACACAAGACTTGAAATTCACATAAGTGGGAAAAAATATCAGACGGTATAAAAATTTTTATGTTTTTTAATAAGTATAAATACATTTCGACTTTATTGAAAACATTTTTAATTAGCATCTATTAAGAAAATTTATTGTTTCTGTTTTAATTGCAATTTTTTAAAATTTATCTTCACAAATGATGTTAGGGAACTTTTACCACACGCTTAAATTCTATTCAATTGTTGCAATATTGTAAATACTTGTAGGATTGAATAGTCTAAATTGTAAAATATTAAGAATACATTAAATAACTCCTAAGTAACATATTAATTTATTAATTAAATGGTGAACTTCCTCCATATTTCATGCCTCAAATTTTCATAGTCGAAAAATATTACAATAGATATACATTAATTATTTTTAATTGTTTTTCTCATTTTATTTCCATTTATTTTTTATTGTTTTAAAATAAAATGCAGTTATTTAAAATTGAATAAAATTAATTATTTTGTTCAACTAAATTAAAATTTTATAGAAAAATGCGTTAATCTGTGCTTTAGGTCCCCTACTCTGCCAACTTGCACCAAGCGTGCACCAAGCGTGGTAAACCAGACGTTTTTATACCTAATGAACTCTTTATGGCAACCTCCGGAGGAAATAATTTACGCTTTTTCGCGCATGCTCATTAATTGATTTTTTCATTTAGCATTTTCATTGGTCGTTAATTAGTTTCAGTTAGAAAAATCAATCATTTTCATTGGTTGCTAATTAGTTTAAAACCGTTAAAAATAGTATTCCATTATCGCCATGGCAACAGCGTTTTTAAAAACTCGCCAAGTACGGAACCCACAGCACACTTTCGCCAAGTTGGCAGAGTAGGGGACCTAAAGCGCATTTTCACCGAAAAATGCTGTTGGATCTTAGCAGAGAATACACCCTTGCCGCCAATAATTTTGGTTGGCGATAAGTTTCGTTAGTCTTGGTAACCCTACTTTGATACACTAGATATGATAAACCTAGCAATTTCTAGAATTCTTATTTCGTCATTTTGTTCTCCCTTAGCATATTTTTTTTTTTCAGTTTGCTACCAAAGGTGTGGGCTTCAAAAAATGCTATACCGAAAAATTCTATTATGTACTTATGAATATTTTACTAAATCTAACTTCATAAATAATATAAATAAAAATGTGTTAAATTATAAGACACATTTTCAAAAAAACATTTGTGATAATTAAAATTTAAAAACTTTCCAAAATTCTTCCTTGCTTAATGAATTAATTTTGTAATTCAATCATAAAATATACATTTAATTAACTGTATTTTTATATTAGTAAGATAATATTTATAATTAAAATAATGTTTACAATATATTCCTTATAATATGTCATGTTGCTTAACGATCAAGCTTATTTAGTTAACAGTATAAATTTATATTACAAAATGTACTTAAGCATTATACATATTCTTTATATAAAACTGAATTTTTGCCCCAAAAATAATAGCCTCTCTTTATCTAAGCATATATTTATTGAATTTTTTTGTGCAGTTTATAATTTTAAGTAATAAAATGATACCTTTTTAGCAGCATCTCTGTCACAAACGTTCTAAATTAATCACCAAAATTTTCAAAACATCGATTTCAAAATTAATATTTGAAACTAATAATGGGATTCTTTGCTGCCAAATCATTTTTAATAAAACTTATAAATTATTTTTGTTTTTGCTGAACAGTTTTTTCAAAAAAAAATCGTTTGATTACTTTTATACTGTTTTCAAAATTTTGAAGTTTGTTTTATTGTTTAATTAAATTATTATTTGTATCAAAAACATTCTAAAAATAAAATTGAAGTAAAATTTATCCAATATAGTCCAACAAGAGCGAACAATTTATTCCAAAATCCACATCAACGCCATTCGAATTTGCAAACGATTGCCATTCAAGAGCGCTTTATTAAAATCCGAATAGGTTGTGCAACTGGTAGTCTACTTGAGAGATTTGAGTCTGTAATTCTACTTGTGTTTTGAAGACAGCTTAATAGTTCATTGTGTTTCCTCTAATTCTCTCCGTATTGATTGAGGGCAAGGCACCTCCCATTTTTTTCATCTCCCCAACAAGATTCTGCGTGTCGATCGAAAACTGACCTAATTTTTTTCCGATCCGATCAATTGTTCGGATATTGCCTATCATCTTCTTTTGCAAGCTATAAATAGTAATTAACTCCTTTTTTTCGAATGGTTCATCTTTGGGTAAGTTTGAAGCTGTAAAATGTAGGACGAATCAATAACCACGTTTTTTTCATTACCATCTCTCTCCAAGTTTCATACCGATTAAGAGATAATAGCGAAATATGTTATAAAAAACGCAATATTAGTAAGCAGCGCGGAAGGATAAACCCATTATCTTAGAATGACTATGAGAATGCTAATGATAAATATTTTAGGCGGAAGTATTCAACTTTCCGATTTTGGCTACTTGATATTCACATTTAATTAATTAACAATCTTCTATTATTGGATTTTATTTTCTTTAATCAGTATAAAGCGAGTTAAATATTGAGATAATATATCTTAAAGCTAGAAATAAAATTCTGTAAAGTAAAAAAGTATTTCCAATTTATAACTCCTTACATGGCTGTCATTTTTATTTTATATTTATTTATTAACATACACATAAATAAATATAATTAATATGTACTAATTACATAAATACTCATGCAAATTAATGCCAATTAATTACAACAACTGTGATAATTATCCATAAACAACATAATTTCTTTATTTTAATATCGATTATTTTCATTTTTAAAATTACACATTTACTTTCTAAAGACTTCTTCACAATATATATTATAAGAATTGAATTTCATTTATTTAGATCTCAATTTGACAACAATAAATGGTTGTATATTAACTTATTTGAATAACTTTATTTTGAAAGATATTTTTTTGTTATAATGCTTTAAAAAAAGAAACATTTTATTTTTATTTATAGAATTATGAAGCATGTGTTTTTTATAAATTTGCAGAAACCTTAAAATATAGAAGCTTATGCTAGAAAATAATTTTATAAAACAACTCTGTATATATTAATAATTATAATATAGCAAAATACCATCTATTGCTATTGTATTTAACTCCATACACACTTTTTCTCCTATTTGTAACGATAGTGATTTTAATTTATAAGGTTTCATAAAAAAATATCTTTATAATAAAATGAGCAAAAATTTTGCCTCAGTATTTTTATGATAGAGAAACTGAGTTAAATTTATCGAAATAAAATTTAACCTCTTGAAATGTAGCTATAAAAACGAGGCGTTTCGGAAAATGCGATTGGTTTCTTTGGCTTATTTTTGCTTGTTTCCCAAAGAGTGATTTTTATGGTTTAAAACCAACCAATAAATTTATTTAAATTCTTTTAGTCCTTATAAATAACTTTCATTTCATTTCACCTATTTTATCATTCCTAGCGGAAAAAATTTTTGTTTCTCAGTTTCTTATACAATGTTTCAAGAAAGCTGTTTATCTTTACTCTGTTATTCAAATTTCTATTCCATGTGGTTAAAATCAGATTTAGTATTGGCAAATATTTCTGTTTTCTTTGAATAAATATTTTGTATTTTAATATAAATTCCCTTTCCTTAAATAAATATTATTTAATGTTATTTATGGTTATGAATTAATAACCGAGAAATTAGAAGTATTTTTTATTTTACTTAAAAATGATTATATAAAATTTTTAAATGTTCTTTTTATGTTCTAAGAGTTTTTAAGCTCAAAAGAAATATTTATCTAAGATTATATTAAAACAATAAAATTTAATCATCTATGTTATATTTTATGTGTTGATAATCTTTAATAGTCTACTATAAATATATTGTGATGAGAGCTTAAGTTTTTAACTGTGTGCATAAATACAAACT
>JAPDSC010063608.1:0-21596 GCA_026290005.1 Latrodectus geometricus | reverse complement strand
AATGTTTGATTATTAAAATTCCGAAAAGGTAAAAAGCATAATTTATTCAACCTTAATTTAGATTTCAGAATATAACAAAGAAAAAAAAATTTTTTTTTTTCTTATGACTTAGCATTGAATACTGAAATAATTTTGTGCCAAAGAAATTTTAAACCTTATAAAGAGAAAAAGAATTAGAAATTTACATTTGGGAGAATTTGATGTAAATATTTTAATAAACCATATTAAAAAAGCCCCTCAAGAGTTTATATATTTGCTCCAAATTAAGCACGTATTATATCAATTAGTTTTTTTATGATTAGATGGATTAACCTTTCTAGATTAGTTCTTTCAAATAATAGAATTAAAAAGGTTTTCTCATAATTTTTTAGAATCTAATCTAAAAGTGTACATTTTAAACAGAAAACGTATTTTAGAAATACTTTAAAAATCCCTTGTACTGTGAGCTCTATTTTAATTTATTTTTCATTTAATTTACTTAAATAGTCACTTAAAATTGATAATGAGAATTTTATTTTATAGGAAAATTAAAATGATTCTCTTATTTGAAGCATGGGCAATTTTTAATAAAACAAAACACTCGATTTAAGATTTTTTGTTATAAAGATTAATGTATCTCATTCCTTTTTTTAAATATTAATCAAATATAATTAATATTATATATGTTTGATACATTCTACCTGAATGATTAGTTAAAACATTTATAGTGAATTATTAAGAGAATTAATTTTAATTGTAAAGAGTCAATGATATTTTTATCACTGATTGCAATATTATTTTAATAAAATTTACATTATATTCCCTCCATAGTTCTTTGGAGCATAAAAGTTTAGGCGAGTTAGAAATCATTAAACTTTATAATATTAATGTATTTTTATGCATACTTCACCCATTATTCTAAGGATAACAGAGGTTGCTCTATGTAGATGTCTGACAGGGCACGGTTGTTTTGCAAGACCACCTCTACAGAATTGGAGTTCTGGATAGCAAGAAATGATGGTGTCTGTAAAATAAATAAGAATATTTTTATATTTTCATACATAAAATATTTTGTATCTATGGAAATTTATGATGTTTTGTTATCAGTGTTTCATTTTGAAAAGTATGTTTATTACTTGTTTTCTGATTTACGCTCTTCCCTTTTCTAAAATAACTCAATTATTATCAATATAAACGAATTCTCTTGCGTTTTATTACATGTTTTATCTTAAAATTATTAATTTTGTTTTACATTGTCAGCAGTTTACTTATTTATAATTGTCCACTGTGGTTTCAATTTCCTAAAGTATTTTTGGATTTAAACTATGCAAAATATTTTTCCAACCATATGCAAAGATTATATATAATATAGAAATATTTCATTGTGGTCTTCCTATTTCTATGGTAGTAATTGTAAAGGTTCTGATGAATACTGTTGTTTTACTATACATATTTAATAAGATTTTTAGATTATTGTATTTCGTTTATTTATAAATAATTATTTAAATTACTCACCAATTCTGAAAAATGTTCCCTTATAACTTCAATAGTTACTGTATAAGCGTAAATGGGATCTAATTCAAATGATCTGTAAAGAAATTCCCTGTGTTTTTATATGCTCTGAAGTTAATGAATGCTGTAGTATTAAGTAAAAGTACTTTTTTATTTGTGCACATAATTTAATCTTTTAAATACTTTTGTTGGTTTACGGAAATATAGATAGTTTTCTCATATTAAATTGTTACTTAATTCTTTTTTAAGGATAAAAAAAAGAATATTATTCTACAAAAAAAAATGTGTTTCCATTTTTCTCTAATAAATGTGAGCCTGTTTTAAATATAAATTAAGACTCCTTATGAGATGTACTGTATTTGCACTTTCAGAGCATTTATCATTGTCTTTATTTGTTTTTTGAAAGAAAAATAGTACAATTTTGTTGATGAACAACAGTATCTTAGTTGTTAAGAATGATTTTGTTTAAATATCGCACACAATTTATTTTCCACATAACAAATATGTATTACTAAACAGCTTTGGTAACTCGCAAAATATATTTTTATGCAGGATAAAATAAATGTTAATGCATGGTCTGCGATTAAACATTTAACCTCAGTGAACATGTTTTGAATTTCGTAAAATTAATAGAATAGCTGAAATTGAATTGCCTATATTAATAAAGTATCATTTCAATGATATTGGTGAAACTTACGAAAAATTTTGCTTACAATGGAAAATACCCAAACTGAAAAATTTATGTTTTTTATGCACTCCTGAGATTAAACTATTTCCAAGTGTAATTTTAAATTAATTCTTAAGATTATTTCCTACCGCAAATATTTAACTCTTGGTAATATTATGTAGTTAAATTTGTACAACAGTTTGATAAATAAAATTGTTTCTAACAAATATTCATAACTTTCATTTAAAAACGAACGGATAATAAATGAAAATGAATGTGTTACAATAATAATCTCAATTTTTACCTATTTTCCGTATTTTTAATATATATGAATGAGTTTTTAAAAATACATCAATGTATTTAAATGTTTTAAACAATGCAGAAATATTTTTTTTGAATCATCTGACGAATAAAATTTTATTTCTTCCGTTTCCTCTATTTTCTTTTTCCAATGGCAAATGTTCTGAATGATTTCTATTTGAAATAATTGGAAACATAATTTTTATATACTTTTGGAACATTGTGACTTAACTGATCTGAAAATTAATTTTTTACGTTAAATTTTTTGACAAATTCTCTTTTCCTTCAAATCTTCTTCTATAATTACTTTGCAAAAATTATTTTAAAATGAAATTGAAGATTGTTAACTTTATTTTGTAGATAAATTTATCATTTCAATATATAGCATACTTTTTTAATTTCTTCCGCTTAACACCGTTAGTTTTTTTCTCCCCATGAATTCCTAATCATTGTCAATATTAGAAAACCTCTCTTACACAGGAAACCGCATACATCAAGTGAGCCTAAGAACGGATTCCTGACATATTCAAAATGGGTAGGGGGTGTGTTCGAATCATCCCTTACCGGTCTGCACCGCGACTCAATCATTTTTACGGATCATGCGGGACGAAGAAAGGGGGTGGGGATGGACAGAGATGGGCGATTCATAAAAGAGTCCGCAGGAAAAATAAGTGGCAATAACTTTGGGGCCAACTTGTCACATCACTTCCCCACTTTCTCATTGATCACCGTTGACAAGAGATTCGGTTCTGAAGTGGAACAGAGCCTGCGGAAAAAAATATAAATAGATAGAAAAAAAAAATATGTGTACCCCCTCCCCTGGTGGTGTCACCCTGCTAATTCTGATGAATCTGTTTGGAAAAATCTTTCTTCTCTGACACACCATCTGCAGGGTAAAAGATTGAGGTATAGGGACTGCATTCAGAGAACGGTAAACATGGGTTTCAATGGAATTTTCTTATTAATTTCGTATTAGAGAAGGGCATGTTTCATCATTTTGCACAGGGGACGTATATGCGATAAAGCTCGTGATAGAAATGGCTCACCTGGATGGTGCTATATGAGATTATATAGGATATATATTGGATTTGACATCTGTTTGAATATATTTGTACTTCTTACCTTTTTAACAACAAACATATTTCTATTCATGTGTTGTTGTTAACTTAGTTTTTCTTTTTTATCTAATTTCAGTATATTTCACTCTGTAAAATTCACAAAACTGTACAAAACTGTTAAATTAAATTTATGTATCAAAACAATCCTTTAAAAATTTAGGTAATAAATAAAATTATGTGCATACTTCCACTTTAGGCAATGCTTTTCCATTTCGTTATTTAACTCTGTCAGAAAAGCAATGCATATCACTAAAATTTATCTAGCAAAATATAGTTCGATCTTATTATAAGCTTGCAGCTGGGTGAATAGTGTTAAATTTTTACAAAGAAATTTGACATTTAAAACATCTGTCTATGAAAAAATTTAACTGGGCTTTAGTTTAAAATTTAATTTCCCAATGTATCACACTTAAGTGTTCTCCTCTTGCTATCAATTGATCTAATGTTTTAATAGAAATGTTTAAATAAATATTTATGATGTTAGAATGCTAAAAACATTATTATGCTTTCTTTATGATTTAAAATTTTATATAATGCTTACAAATAATTTTCTTAATACTAAGATTTTTTTAACTTTAAGAATACATAATTTAAGTTTCGATTGGTGAAAAAATTGATTCCTATTGGAGAAAATATACTTATAATATCACACTTTTGACAGTAGATAGTAATTTGGTTCTTCAGTGCATACCACTAGAACAAATGATAAAAGTAAACAATGGTGAACTTATGTCTTTATCACATGTTAACTCTTAGAAAAAATGAAGAAAATCATGGAGTTATTGGCTAAATAAAAAATAATGTCATTATTACTTACTTGTATCGTATTTGATACAAAATCATTTTTAAGGATGTTTCCAAAACAAAAATATATGCTCATTTGTTACATGCATTTTTATTTTCTTCGAGTCCAATTTCTCATGACGTCAGGAGATAAAAATCAAAACCAAAGCAATCTTTTTCCTCATTCTATGTCCAATCATCTAAAGTGGCTTCTACTCGAACACCGGACAGAAGACAGTTTTCCTTTCCAAGAAAATATCTGTTATGGACAGAAGTCCAAAAAAGAACCGCGGAATCCAAGAAACATGAATAAGCATCTTTACTCTGCAGCCGCAACACCGGCAAGACAAAGACGTCAAGAGAATCGACATGACA
Organism: Latrodectus geometricus; assembly: GCA_026290005.1. Taxonomy (NCBI): domain Eukaryota; kingdom Metazoa; phylum Arthropoda; class Arachnida; order Araneae; family Theridiidae; genus Latrodectus; species Latrodectus geometricus. Next base: position 16,862 of record JAPDSC010063608.1, on the reverse strand, counting down.
TTTGCAGATTGCTTTAAAACCGTTCCTGTCTTCCTTTCTCTCCCACAGGCAGATGAAGGAAGAAATCACTCGCATTTCTCTGGTCTTGGTGGTGGTATCTCCGCTGCAAAAGGGGTGGTTAGGGGATGGTATAACGACGCGGTCGATTCTTTGACAGTCACTTTCCCTTGTAGGGATTGCGGACACGAAACAGGTGCTTCTGATCCCTTTTTCCCGAATGCCCGGGCGAAAGGGGAAGAGACACGTGACATTTGAGATACATGGAGATCAAGACATAGGTATTAAACAGACGTCCGGATCTTTCCGAGAGATATCTTGAAATATCTTTTAGCCCTGAAGTCTTAAAAAAGAAAAAGAGGGGAAGATTCTGTCTCTATAAGGTAAATGTGATACAAAATAAGATGCGATGTTTGTTCATGGTTTTTGAGTGAAAAGTTGTTTTGATTTTTCTTCTCATTTTGTATGGCATGAGATTATTTTTGTGATCTTTCATTTCGATGTTCCTTTTTTTAAAGTGGCTTACTTTTTCTGCTAAAATGACCATCGTAAATTTTATATATCATAAGATAGAATGAATATAAAAATAGAATGTTTTTGTATGACATTTAGTTGCCCTGTTTTACAAAGTAGCTTAGAATAAAAAATTTGTAAGAACATTAAGAAATTTAGGATAATTCCAGATTTGGAATTTATACCTGCAATTTTTTTAGTTATCGCAAATGTTGCAATGCTCGAGTGTTAAATATCAAGATAATTGTATTCGTAAGTAATCAAACAAACTTATGATAACTAAAAACATAGAATCAGCTACGCGTGTTTTGATGTTCTTCATCAAAGTTTACAAACAATTTTAATTCTTTTTGAAAACAAAATCAGCTAAATTAGAATTAAAATACTGCTAATTCTAAATGGACAGATGCTTGTAGTAGTTTAAATATTGTTCTCTCCCAAATTTAAAATCCAAATGTGATTTTTGAAATTCAGAAAGCTCTTGATTTTCTCCTGAAGAAAATTAATTCAATTTTCACATAATTATAATAATGTTAATTAATGTACTTAAATAGTTTGATAAAAACAATTTGCTTATAGCAATTTTAAGTATTTTTTGCGGAAAATAATTTATTGATTATAAAATTCTATGTCTAATATTTTAAGTATACTGCCCAACCTGTCTAGTGGTTGGCGTTATTGATTACGGATGGGGAGGACCTGGGTTTGAATCCCGGCTTGGACATGGATGTACTTTCTCTTCCTATATGTTTCTTGTCCTTTCCTCTGATAATGAATGTGGCCCACCTTATAAAAGAGCTTGTGGTGGTGGGACGTGGGTAGTGCTACTCGCCTCGGTGACTTGGTTCACAGGTGCCCACCGGGTAACGATAAATGAATAGCAGTTGTGGCCTGAAAAGGGCTAATCACCCAAGTGCATGCCATTGGAAAAAATATTCTAAGTATTATAACCAAATATTAAGAAAGGAGGAAAATACACAAATGTTTAAATATAGAATGGGAAAACTATTTTCAATTAAGAGATTAATTGGAATTTTATGCAATGTAAAGAAATACAAAGACGTAATTAACCAAAAAATTACTAAGGAAAATGTACATTCGCGCATACATAAAATACAAGGTACAATCTTCTAAAAGTGTTATTAGGGTAAGTATTTTTTAAATTTTTACTTGTTTTCTTTACATAGCTTATTATTTAAAAAACTAAGGCAAAATGTATCAAATATTGTGACATCTGTATTTAAATCTTTAATATTTAATAACAATTTAGGATTTTAGCAAATGCTCACAAAACAATGGATGTAATGCATTTCCTTTATTCTCTAAATAGGATGTAAAATCAAGTAATTTATGTTTAAGAATGTATGTAAAGAAAAAATATATGTTTCAATTATATTTTTTCTAATCAATTTCTTTGATCATATAAATTTGAAGAAAATTAAATGGAATGATTCTCTTTAAATCTACGTTGATCGAAGCATGAGTAAAAGAAATTGAGTAAACATATTCTTATTTTTATTCAATTACTGTGTGTGTCATCCAAAGGGAGAGAGTTAAAATTAACACAAATATGTTTAACTTTATATTAAAATTCTTTTAATGGGAAATTTCCTTTGGTAAATAAAGCTCAATTATTTTTCCAATAGAAGCTGCTGAATCATGGCAGTTCTAGATCTTAGGTTACTGGAATTCAACAAATAAAAATATCATCTATATTTTTATATTTACCAATATGTTTGATTAAAAATATTGATGTTCAAAAGCATTGTCTGAATGCCTCAAATTGTTAATTTCATTCTGATTATTTTTAAAATTTGCGCTTGTAATCCTTAAATTGAATTTTTAAGAAGTCGGTTACTTGGAAAGTTCTTTCCACAATAATTTGTTTTTAATAACATAAGAAAAAGAAAATATTTGATTAATTAAATTATTTTCAGAAATTTTAGAGTCATGATGACACGCTTACTGAAAGAGCTACGGGTCTGAATTCAACTTTATCAGATTATTATACACTAAATTATTAAGGAAAAAAATCACCAAATTAAAGTGAAAAAAGTTCATTCTTCCAGCTGTGACATCTGAATGATAAGCAACAAATAGTGAAAAAAATGGAAAAAAAAAAAAACCCTCTTGGGTAGGCTGAAAAGCGGATAGAATTCCCTCTTGCTGTCATTCAGTCAAACAATGCCAGATACATACACAGAAGCAGACACGGTAGAAGGACTCGACCGCAAAAACTCTTCTTCAAGCAGGTTGTCAGACGTCAGGGCATACACTGGCTTGACAGATCTCGTCAAGCGGACGAATTCGGACCGACATTGTCACACAAGCTTGTTCCCCTCCGCAAGTCCTCATACGCAACAAAAGACAAGAATGCCTCATTTCGCTCCAACTGTCACCAGATGGCGCGTCATGCCGACGACCGTACTAGGAAAAATAAAAAAAATAAACTGAGTAAGAAAGAAATAGAACAAATAAACACAGAAGACATTCGATTCGGCAACAATAGAGATAGAAGGGTCTTCAGAACAGAGCGCGGAAGCGGTTTAGAATTTCAAGAGGTTTCTTTTCTGATGTTAATACTGCTTCTAGTGGAATTGATGGGAGATTTTTAACCTTTTTAGACCACTCTGGCCCTTAAAATGGGTGACGTGATTACCTCCTGCTGGTTTTTGGGGTAAAAATCAGTTACTGAGGACATTTTACAGTAGATTTTTTTCTTTCTTGTACCTCTTCTTTCGCTGATTAAAATCTATTTAAAGTGCATTACCATTTTCTCACGCTTTCACTTCTTCAGAGGATCCGTCGTTAATGTACTACATGAAAGTTCTTTTAACTATGGGGGTCGCTTCGAGTTTCGGAATTTATAATTTACACAGGCGAAAGGCAGCTGGATGTCACTCAAGATGTACGCTGTCAACTAACTCTTGTGACGCTTCTGACTTCTGGGAAAGTTAGCTTTTAGGATGTTTTCTTTTTTACACTTTAACAGAAATATTTTTCCGAAATCAATTGAAACTTATGTTTTAATCAAATTCATTAGTTTTTATCATAGTATTGGAAACAAAATAACTATAAATTCATAATTACCTTTGGTTTAAGATTTGGATGACTAGCAGGCAAGTTTATACTGAACATATTTCCACAGATATTTTTGAACCTACGTAGTGCACAAACAAACTCTTCAAAGCTGCTTTAAAATTTCTTTTTAACTATATAATTTATAGTTTTTCAACTTTTTCATAAAAGGTGGTCCATTTTTACTTTGAGTATAGAAGAAGTAAAAAATACCAAACGTATGCATTCTGATTGATGTTCCTGTAAAAAAGCAGAAATATAATAGTCATTTATTGCTTAGTTTCCGTAATCAAACCAGTGATCATTTGTTTCGAGTAGTGTGAAAAGTTATATTACTTGTTTTTATTACTACCAAGTAACTCTTATTACAAATTATTACTTATTTTTTGTTAACTCTAAATTGTTAAACCACAAATTTGATAGCAAAATAACTAGAGTATTTTATCCTGTGTGCTATTTTAGATATCTATATTTTAAATATGTTAATAATTCTTTCATATTTTATTATCATAAAATATATGTTTTTAAAAATTCCGAAAAATTCCATTCTAAAAAATTTAGGACATATTAAAAAGTTCTTGTAATATCAAATAAGAAAACCACATTTTTATAAGATCTTTAATTAATTAAATCTTAATATATAATAAAACTGCAATTTTCACAAAAAAATAAGTAAAAAATAAAAAAATATTAGTTGAAAGAAACCCTGAAAAAATAATACTCATTTTCTTCAGTACAATCAAGAAATTATAAAAGAAGGAACATATTTTTTAAAAACACTTAACATGAAAGTTGCTTTTGTTAATCTTCTATTTTACCCAACAGGAAAGCATTCATTGTTTAGTATATAAAAAAAAGAAGCAGGAGGCATGACTAAAACATTTTTAACAGTTATTCTATTGCTGTATTCTCTCAATTTCTTTTATTACTGTAGTCAGAACATTTGAATATTAATTTTTATTTACAGTTAGGAACATGTAACTACTAAATGGATAAGATAGTTTTCCCGATCAAGCACCAAATTTTGTACAAAAAAAAAGTTTAAATTTGTATTTTTTTGTGCAACATTTTTGGGATATTGTAATATAACTATAACATATTGTTAAAATAACTCAACAAAAAAAGCTGAATTTTTTATATGATTAATTTATTGAGAATTTAATTGTTCAGCATACTCAAGAAAAAATATTTATTTTTGAAGTGAAGATTTAAAAATGAAGATTTAAAATTCAAACAAGTGCATTGTACACAGAAAAACAACAAGTGTAAGTAAGCGCATAGAAACGCGTTTAAAAATATTGAATATACCTTATTTTTTGATATTCATAAAATTATATAAGGTTATATAATAATGTCACCTGAAAAGCTTTGTTAAAAGAATATTGATTGAATAATTGTTGCGAACTTATCAAGCAAAACCAAAGAAATTAATACGAAAGAATAATTTAAAGCTAAGCTGATATCGCTTGAAGGATAATACAACTGTATTCAACATTGGAAAAATATTTCTCTCTTAACCATTCAATGCATGTGAATACTTAAGAAAAAAATTCAACGCAATTCAAGTGAATCCACAACATGATTGATACTAAATCTAGTGCATTTTTTTATAAAAAAATTCCTAAAAAAGATCTAATTCTCAAGAAATTATTAAAAATTTCTGTGACTATAAATAAATAATTTAGAAATTTCTGTTTAGATAATTTTTCAGAATTTTATTTAACTTCTTGAAATATAAATTATCAATCCATGAAATGTAAATTATCACAAAATTGGATCCCATAAAGTAGAGGAAGTTAATATTGGAGATGAGACACAGCAAAATGCACTTTTTTCAATCTTGAAATTGAAAAATGACGCTAATTTGTCATTTTCATCATATTCTGTGTACTCCAGACAGACTCTTAAAAAAATTCTATGTAAAGGAATGCAAAGATCAAATGACTGAAATTACAGCTTCTTGTGAAGTATGGATGATGACAAAATCAGTTGTTGTTACACCAGCATACTTCCCTATACATGCCCTAATTTGGGCTTTTCCAGTTAAATAGAAGCAACTGGATGAGAGTCTTCCCAAGTTACAAGCAAAACCCAAGCAGAAAACACTCCAATTCTTAATCTGCCACCTTTAGAATTATCATTTAATGTTTAAGACATTGGGAATACGATATATTTGATGTGCCCTTGCCCCTGTCTACATTAGCGAACACAACGGATACTCAAGATTCAAATTCACTGCTATCCTATAACAAGAAGAAACTCCCTAACTAACCAGGCCACCTCGGTCACTCAAAATCAGTTGTTTGTATAGCCATCATTGTCTGCTACAACCACTGTCACATGAACGAGAAGAGCTTTGGATTATTCTTGGAATATAGCAATATACTCGACCTCAACTTACAACAAAAAGTTCATTCTTAGAAAATGTATCGCAAGCCAGGCCAACAACCATAGATTGTATCATTATCGATTTGCGATAGATCAAGAAAACAAGCTGGCCAAGGAAGTAATCAATCTGATGGGAAAAGAAGAGCTCATGAAAATTGTGAGCAGCTTATGGTCTTCCATTATTCTGCTAGATTATGGTTGAAGGGAAGCGTTAAAGGTTTGGGGGACCATGATCTTCAACACCTCTAAAATCAATCCCATATTTCTTATATATATCCATAGCACTAACTGCTTTGTGCACTGGAAATACGTTTTAAAGAAATACAAGATTGAAAGTCTATACAGCATTAAACCATCACAGCAGGTGCAAGATCAGTGCGTTATGTATAAAACAAAAATTTAGCAGTCTCTTGTCACGATGTGTCCAGACTCATGTCTGAATGTAGTATTGCAGGATGAATGGGAATTGCTCAATAAGGATAATATTCTATTGTTCATGTCCTTCTATTTTATTGTTCCCGTCATTATATTTTGTTGTTCATGTCAGTAATTAGTCATTTTTAATCTAGATTAAACAAAAGCAATGCACACTTTGTGTGCAGTCTAATCAGCTTCAAACTACGTTGAATAATACGAGCTGACATAATAATGGTTAACATATTGACTCTGTTGTAGCACGGTTTGTGACATGGCTGATTCGTTTGTGATATTGTGCATAATATGTCTGCCATCATGTGCAGTAGTACAACAAAATAGTTGGTATCGATACTAGCGGTCCGCACAAGTCATTCACTTTAGCATCCAGAAATTATAAAGACACATCACAATTGGTTGTGTTCGTCCAACATGATCCCCAATTTCTCAGAAAAATAACCTGCAATCCCTGTAGGCTGCAATGCTTCACGAGTAAAACTAGGACAATTGCTTGAAATACACTCGATGTTCATAGTATAGTTAAGCTACTTTACATGGAGAAAAAAAAAAAAAAAAAAAAAAAAAAAAAAAAAAAAAAAAACAATTGTTGTGCCTCAAATTGATAAGTGACACTACAGTCGTCTGTGAATTACTTATGTACTGCAACGGTAATGATTTGCATATTTCATCACCATATCATGTAAATTTCACATGATTTGATTTGATTTGATTTGTATGCTTCTTTCAAGGTATTGCATTTCACATGGCTAGCAATTTAAGTATCCCGATGATAAAAACATGACTATTTTGAAATTACCTAATATAAAACAATAAGTTCTTTTGAAAAGTATATAATTAATGTTTGTGATATTCTAAGTTATATTATAGTTTAAGATATTAAATGTAGAAATGAGTGATTTAATTTTGAGGAAACCATCGTTTTTAATTCCAAAAATGAAATTTAGATTTTATTAATAGATGGAAAAGGAAACAAAAGAATTAAAGTCTAATGATAACGAATATATAAACTAATTTTGCTTTGAAGAAGAGTATTTGCTTTCCTCTCTGAAAACAATGAATAATTTTTACATTAATCAGTGTAGATATTAGCAAACTGCAGGTTTTCTTATAAATTGGAAAAATAACCATCTGTACGTTATAACGAAACATTCATGAACTTTTATTTTTTGCCAAATTTTCCTAATAAACCTTCAAGTGCAATAACAGCTAGATTGAGTTAAGTAGTATATGCGTGTTACATGACGCTACTAATATATTCATCATAGTTTGTCCTACAACTCATTCTCCAAATTGATAATCTCTACCTTATTTGCCAATTTTGAACATTATTTTGAATAACTAAAAAAAACTCATCATTATCAGATTCTAATTTATATTCTAGTTTTGCAAATAGTCGTGAGTTATCTTGACAAAATGTCATTAAATGATATTTTTAAAATCATACGTTTCTTCAAATCATAAGTATTTTCCATTATCAAGCACCCCTTATGTTGTTGCCATTGCCTATTAGTCTTTAATAATCTTATGTTGTTCTAAATTTATACAAATGTTTGTAATCATGTAACTATTATTTTCAATCAAGAATGGTGAAGGAAATTAAGTTTTTGAATAACATTTTACATGGAAAACTTTTTATATTTTAGTATCTCTATTCAAAAATTGAAACTTACTATATAGTATTGTGATATTGAATTGTAATTTGTAAAAGGCTTGAATTATTTTTAAATACTTTATTGCATTACATTAACATTTTTTTTTTTTGGATCAAGGACCTGCACAGATTTGCAAAGAGTATCAGATAAAGAGTTCAAATAAATATTTGCTTTTAGTTAATTTATAGTAAGCCTTACGATTTCAAAAATAATTTAAAAACTATTAGAGTTTGATTTGTAATTTCGGTAATATAACTGTATTTTATGAATCATGAATATTAAAGGGGTATGGTAAAGTAACTTATATATTGTTATGTTCATCATTTACATAAATACATATTTCTGGTTTAAAATTACCTAAATTTAAAACTGAGATTAATTTTTAAGAGAATTATTAACAAAAAAATTTGGTTTGCACTACTTTTCTGTTCCAATTATTAAAATTTTTCATCATGACTTATATAAAATCAAGAATAAAATACATTGCCTATTAGTCTTTAATAATCTTATTTTTCTTATATATAATATAATTTCATATATATATTCTTGCAGCTGATACAGATTGATAATTTGTAAAATTCAAAGTTAGTTATTAATACCATCCAAATACGAAAAAAATAAAAGAAAAAGTGATTTCTTAAACATATTTACAATTGAATTTCTTAAACTGAAATAAAAATTTTATTTGATTACATTAAATACATTTCTATAAGTACTAAAATAGCCAAAATTAAAACTAAAAAAGGTAATATGAAAAATAAATTTAAGTTACATTATTTTTTTCTCACATAGTTTAAAGCAATAATTTCTTTACACCTTCATTAAGGAGAGAAGTCAGTACATATTTCATTTATTTAACGGACAGTGATCTGATCACTCCGTATCAACGTCACGTGACCATCAGTTTCTCTCTTCGCTTCACTTCATATCGACAATCGTAGCAAACTTTCTATGGTCCAGAGCTCTTATTTCCGTAATTCAATTAATGGATTGCTTTTTATGGCTGTCCAAACACCTTTCTGATATTGGTGATTTAATCGTAAGCTTCCGCATTCAGAGATGATTATTTTTCTTAACTGTGTGTGTGGCACACCTTCATGGAGGTGACAGTGTCCCGATAGGTTTACCAGCTGCTTTTTGATTTTTAACTTTGAAGGTATATCCTGTCCTCCGTCTGTTATCAATTTAATTTATTTTGGATGCGTGTAAATGTAAATAACTACAAAAATAAATGTACAACAAAGTAATTATTTTTCCATATTTTTCAGTTTTTCACTCTATTTCAAGATACTTCCTTCATAGTCTATATTAATCAAAGGCCAAATAACACATTATTTACATGTTTATTTATTTCTATCAACTTTTAGCTCAAATTTGGCTTATGGAGAAGGCGCATTTTTTTTTTTTAGTTAATAGATTACATTTATACTAATGCTTTTAAAGCTTATATTATAAATAATGGCTATCATTTTTAATTATTAATCAATTTAATTATTTTTATTTATTATCTGAATGTATTTTTAATTATTTCAATTGAAACTTGATCAGTATTTAATTTTTTTAAATTTCTTCAATAATTACAAACTTTGTAGAAATAATTCAAATACTTAACTTTAATTATTTTAATAAATACTTAAGAATTTACTTTAAGCTTTTATTCAATAGTTTATTTATATTTTTTAAGGCATTAGTTTTTATAAATACATTGAAATAATTTTTTAAAAACGTTTAATATATTTTACGTGTGCTTGAGAAACTCTTCAGCAACCTAAACTCTAAGGAAAAAGGGCGTTTTTCCTATTTCTCTTACTAAATAAAATTGCTTATATAGTTGTTATTTTAAAATTATGTATGAATAAAATGTGTTGTGCCTCTCACTCTCTCACACACTCAGATATTGCATCCCTTTCACCTCAATTTACTTGATGAGAACTGACAAGATTTTTTGACAAAAAATTAGTTAATTTTATTTGATTTTCTAATTTATTAAACAATTTAAATTTCATTCACTCTTTAACTCTTAATTTTCTTCTTTTGTGTCGACTTTCTTGTAATAAAAACTATTTTCTTATTTTATTTGTTACATTTATTTATTTTGGTAAAATTATTCTGGAAAGGTACTCATTCTTATCTTGCATATATTAATTAATTTTTAGCAAAATACTTAAAAATTTTTATAACTATAAATATATAAGGTAACGAAAAACAAAGATTGTTCATGTGAAAAATTTCTTTTATTTCAAAATGCAATGATGTTCTATTGTTCAATTATATGGGTATCCAATAAAACCAATTATTAAGTTTTTGATTTATATGTGTGGCTGTAAGCTGAGATAATATTACAGAAGGCTTAAGTGTTTTTCCATCACATAGGGCAGTATCATCTACTAACTATCAATCAAATCCGATGACGCAAGCTGAGGCATCAATCCATGATTGATGAGTACAGCCAGGTCATTCCATTGTGACGTCAATCAACCGCCAATCTCATTTCAGTGTTCCTTCAGACATTGAATCAGTCATTGAACTGAAAGATCGACAACCAATTTTATTTCTTCACTGCTTCCTCTCTCGTTTCTACTGTTACATTGTAAGTTATCTGGGAAAATTTGACCCCAATGTCTTTTCTCTTCTTAAAAACACCACGTAAATCGTCTTTATAGAGGAAAATGGTACTGTTTTTTGATATTTTGAGCAGGTGTGTTATCTCTACTGCCTACGAATTTCGCGAAAATGATACTCAGAATTAATGATTCGAATTCTCATAAATTATTTTCGAACTGTTTTTCTACCTTAATAGATGGCTTGATACAATGTAACACTTAAAGAACTGAAAAAAAAAAAGATGAAAGGTAATGTTTACTTGTAAAGAAAATTTTAAAAATAATTTGAGATTTCAATATAATTCTTTAAAATTTCGATTTTCTTCCTTTCAAAATATTTTTAACTGACTGAGTTATTATTGAGATTAAATATATATATCTATCAATGTTTAATTAAACATTTAAATGCCTATTATAATAAAATTATTAAACAACAACAACAATTATTCATGTCTACATATATACAAATAAACCACACATAAATTCATTACATAGTTCAATTGAAAACAAATTATGTATTTTCACTAAAAAATAAAGTATGTAGTTTCATGAAAAAATATGTAGATTCTTTGAAAAAAAAAAGGAAACTGCATGAGGGTTTATTTATTTTTTTTCTGCGATTTTATTTCCTTTGAAGAAATATAAAATCTGAAATTGTGTTAATGAAATTATGATTGTCAAAATAAAATGTGCTTATATAAATCATATATGTTAAATTAAAATCAGTTTTAAAATTTGTTCGAAATTTTTCATAGAATCCTAACGTTTAAATTTATTTTATATGCATCATTTTGATTTTTGTAAGATTAAAACATATAATAATTTAAACATTAAGATCAAGCATATATTGTTTATAATTTAAACATTAAGATCAAGCATATATGTTGCACATTACCCCAAAGCGCTAATGATTCATTTTTACTAAAATTATTCTTTTATAAAAATCTAATAGTTACTAGCTTCTACGCTTATAAAATATGACACAGAGAATTGCATATCAGAAAGTTTAAAACGTTTTTGAACACAAGAATAAAATGAGGGAAATACAGAAGATGTTAAAGTTCTGCGATCATCAGTTTCACCATTTTTGTCATAAATAAATGCATATGACAAAAATATATCCAAAAGGTGTATAAAGGATGCTTTTTTCACTATGTGAATTCGCTCACCGAATTATTTTACTTTTTTTATGACAATATAAAGCAAAATATCAAAAATTGATCTTTGCAAGCATTCAAATTATACAAATCATGCATTGGAAGAGAGAAGATGCTTACAGATAGTGACACACACACACACACACATATATATATATATATTGAAAACATTTCAAGAATTTTTATTTGAAAACATTTCAAAGAATTGAGTATAAAGCGCATTTGTAATACAAAGAAAGCTTAGTTTCTACTCTTGTAGCGAGTATTACCAAGCAATAACTGCACTCCATTTCAAGTTCACGTCTGGATTCTATATTGAACCAACTCACGTCTAGCTATGCCATAACCATATTTGGTGTGGAGTCCGACTTCCTCAGTGCACACATGCCATAGGTACCCGTTTATAGGGTAGGCAACCATTCATACACAAAGAAAGGACAAAGACAAGAATGGGAGAGAGAAAGTACATCCATGCCCGAGCCTAGATTCGAACCCAGGTCCTACACATCTGTAGTCAGGTACGCTAACCACTAGACAGGTTGGGCGGCAGTAATTCTCCTCATCACGCTATAATGAAAAGTGAACCTTCTGTTAACAAAGTAAGCATAAATTACTAGAATGAGAAATTATAATTAAAAAATTATGTATATATATATATATTTAATTTTTGAATTATCCATGTAATTTCATAAATAATTACATTTAAATTCAGTCCCACTTTTTTCAAGATAAACTGGAAAATATGATTTGAAATCTAAAAGACATCAAAGCAAAAATATTAATAAAAATATTAACTCTTTCAAAATTGAAATTTAGTGAATTATAATTGCATTCACAATAGTGTGAATTTTTGTTATTTTTTTAAATTTTCATATATTCTATCATAAATAAGATAAAAATTTGATAAAATTATTTAATTTATAATAAAAGTTTTTCAAAAGGCAATCAAACTTAAATTTTGTGTTGAACACCGTGAACTTAATGCTACTTTCCTCTCATAAAATAATTCTTTTTTTGTACTCTGACATTTCTATTAACTTCATTTTTCAGATAATTGAATCAAAATTGTTTTTACACCCATATAATGGTAAATAATAATAAAAAGCTTACAAGAGATTAATATCTAACTCCAGCTGTTGTCTGATAATTAAAAAAGTAAAAGGCGAAGAATATAGAAAGAAAGAAAAAAAAGAATGAGATAAACGGGTGGTAAATCTCATAATATGTATCATTTTATTTCAAGTTCTGCAACAGTCATAATTACGGGGTTAACAAGGAACGTTGTCAAAACTTTGAAAAGATCGTCTCCTCGAGTAAAATACCTGTTTTCCTTAAAGACCTTATAGAGGTAGCATATCATTTCAAAGCAAACCTGTCACAGTTAAAAGCAAAATTGTGATGGATTACACGCGCCAGGACAACGATGCAAGCTCCGCGCCACCTGGTGGAAGGCTGAAGAAATAGCGGAGAATCTTCTTATCCCAATCCTCTTGTTTGACGACCGCTTATCTCAACTTTTTCAAATTGTTGAGAAAAGATTTAGCGAATCGGTGTAGTATTTGAGAAGAGCGGAGAATTTTTCCTCCTTTTCTTTTCTTCTTATGATCTTTATCTTCAAAAAAGAAATGAAACAAATATGTTCAATATGGGTAAAGTCTCCCTTTAAAGACAAGCGTGTGAACGAAGAGCAGCAGAAAGATATGACAGTATATAGAGATGTTGCAATTAAATATAGTTGCTGTAATTCAGAGAAGAGATTGTTGAAATTCAAATTCAATATTACTTAATATGCTTAAAATATTAAACTTTTTTAATGATTTCTACCAGTAATAAAATCAATAATATTCCAAATGTAAGAAAAATATATACAAAATAAGAAAACTATTTGGAATAGGTCTGAAGCAAATGAGATTCATTTTATTTAAAACAAATCAAATAAGAATAGAATTATATTTTAATTGATTTTGAATTTGAAGAAATTTATAACACTACTTCAAAAATTACATTTTTATATCACCTAGTTAGTGTATTGTAATAGGTTCTGAAAAACCAACAGATTAATTTATATTGTTATACTTCTTTCTTCAGATTAATTTTATCAATTAATAATACCTAAAGATCTACAATTTCTCTTCTTATTTTCAAAAATATGAAAGTTTTCGTGTGCATTGAGGTCATTGAACAAATCCGTTTCCATTTATTTTACATTTATCTTCATTTAAAATTTAGTCAATAACCAAAAGGATGCTTACAATTATTAACTGTTTCAAAACTTTTTTTATATTTAAAAAAACTTTTGAAACTAAAACAAATCATTTTACAATGGAAAAAAGAAGAAAAGTTGAAATACTTTCCTTTTAAGGTAATGAAAAAGAAAGAGAGATAACTACGGAATATAATTATTTTCTAAAATCAATCATTTATTAATTTAATTAATTCTTGTAAATACAGTATAATCTTATTTAATATGTTTCTTGCTTTATGGGAAAAAAATTTTACAGTGTACTTTCAAAACAACAAGGGGGATACGATATCATAATTTCTGATATTTTTCGCTATTATAAACTCCATTCTATAAGTAATATTGGGATTATAAAATTATTCTTTATGATTCAACAATCAACAATAATTATAATAATTACAATAATACTATATAAAGCTAATTTTATTACAAATCATGTTTTGGATTAAAAAATATAAATAGTTATTGAATTATACAAAGAAATGAGAGATGAAACATTTTCAATTATCCATGGTAAATCATTTTCAGATTATCCTGTTAAAGCATGAAACAGCTTGTAAAAAGAGTAATCAAAAAATTTTTGCTAAAAAGTGAACAACTAAAAGCAAAGTTTCTAGAATTCTTTCTCTCAAGAAAACTAGATAGAAAAGCAAATGAAATATGCTGAACTTATTAACATAGAAATAGAAGAGGAATAGGAGTTAGTGCTATATAATGATTTTACTATGGTAAAATAAGCATGATTAGGAAGGATTAGTAGTATTTAGGAGCAGAAACTAAAACAATGAACTTAGATTCAAGAAATGTTTTTTTGTACATCACTGACTTGAAACTTTTTTCAAAAAATTGTTTTGTTATATAAAAGAAAAGTGAATCAAATTTTCTGCATTAATCCAAAGTGCAATATGAGCGCATTTTAATACAAAAGTACTTTTGTTCAATACATTTATTAATTTAGATATGCTTTAAGGTGAGCACTGCCTAATGGACAATTTTATGGAAAAAACTCATTGTATGGTATTAAAATACTCACTGTGCATAACTTTCAGAGATTTTTTTACAGGTATCTCCTAATCTCGTGTCACAAAGAAAAGAAACTCAGGTTCACAATGACAGAGTGGTAAGACAATGTTCTTCAGAAGATAAGCTCCTGGGTTCAAACCCAGACTTTGCTGAACAATGAGAACTAGATGTTGCATTTCTGCTTCCTATATGTATATCCATTCGGGTAGGTTCTTGAAAGTTTTCTGGGTTTTCTCACTTGTGACACGTGAATGTAGCCCACTATCATACAAAAGTTTTCCTTGAAGACAGTTCAATCGTTGGATTTTAAAATGCTTTATGACAGCTTTCAGTTGATACGCTGCTCGTTGAGTAGTATCAAAAGAAAGAAACTTGAAAAACTCTCAACAATCACACCAAAAAACATGTTAGCGGAAAACCAAAATAATAATCAGTGGGATCGAACTCAAGATCTTCTATTCTCAAGAGCATGATTTTATCACTAGCCAATGTGAATTCGCATAAAGAATTTTCATACCCTTTAGAGTACAGCTTGATACTTGAAAGTTGCTGTAAGGCTTCTTTAAGCCTCTACTGCGTATTTGCCTTTTGGATAATAATTTCATCAAGAGATTCGTGTGTCGCAAGGGAAAAAACCAAACCAATTACCAGTTATTAAGAAGACCCCCATTGCTATAAAAAAAATCCCATCGTCAAAGTGCATGTATCCGAACGGGCTGTTGTAGGACATTGCAAAATCTGATTTGCTCTTCGGAAAATTTTTTAATAGATCATGGCCCATATCCTTGTATTATCAGAGAGAGAGAGGGAGGGGAAATCAGAAAATACACAAGCTCATTCTCTCACAGATGTCAGTGTGCAAAGCAGAAATGCAAAATTCCTCTCCCATTGTACAAGTTGAGTAAGATCATTTGATGACGTAGAGAAAATAATTTATCAACCAAAATAAAAAATGTGTAAAAAATTTTAGGAGTGTACACACACAACACACACGTGTGAGTATGTGATTAAAAGCTATATATATATATATATATGTTTTTATTTTATTTAACACAATTTTACACAGCTTTTGCATTACCACTTAAACATTTCTTTTAAAAACTGTTAATTAAATTATTTGGGGCTCATTTTATATTGTAGTTTTCTTTTTAAAACTTCAATAACCGAATAATTAAATCATAATTATACTTGTTTCTATCGTATCGAAATTCATTTTATAACTTGTTTATCTTTCATAATTATTTATATTTTAATTTATTAAAAAGTTATTGCTATTCTAAAATAAAAATATTGAAATACTTTAAGTTAGATGTTTTGGAATTTTAGTAAAAAGTAATAGCGTTGCAGATTTGCTCTAACAATTATTAATGATGATGAAATAAGTGGTCAATAAAAAGACGTTTTAAAACAAGCATTAATCAATTTCTGCTCCAAGTTCCTGATGGAATGGCAGGTCAAACATTATCCAAGAAGCAGAGACTGTTAAACCCAACCCGAAAATTCGATTTAAGCTCCGATAACAAATTGCAAATAATCACTTCTTGGGATTTTCGGCAAAACAACAAAGAACGGAAATCGGCACCAACACACATATCCATCAAAAAAAAAAAAAAAAAAAAAGTTGAAAAGATTCTCTCAATTCCTGGAAGAATTCCAGGTTTGGGAGTCACCCCTCATATGGCCCATGCACCGTACTCCATGCATCTTGTCTACACTTTTATTTTGCCCCCGTCATCTTCAGAGAAGGTCAAATCCCAAATCAATCAAAGGAAGA
>JAPDSC010063607.1:0-10930 GCA_026290005.1 Latrodectus geometricus | reverse complement strand
TTTAAAATTTTTAGCTATTATAAGCAATAAATTATTGAATAAAATTTTTCATTTTCTAAATGTATAAAGTTTAAGAATGAATCATATATTTTTTAAAATATTCAATTCAAAACATTAAAAAGTAGGAATATAATATAACATTTTCTTCTAATAGAACATCTTACAATTCATTTTTAGCTATCGATAAGGGAAAAAAAATATTATATTTTCTATAAATGTTCTAAAAGAATACATTTTATTACATGAATCAATTTTTTATTTATAAGTATAAATAAGTTCAAATGTACTTCTATCGGCAGAAGATGGTTGAAAGAAACAAGATTTTCATGCATGCATAAAATAAAATCAAAACAAATAAAAAATATTTATTGTTTATTTGCTTGTTTCTTTCATCCTGCAGGAAGTATGAATTGGAGTTTCTCGATAAATTAATGCATTTCCCATGACATGAGCTTTTGACAAAGTCTAACATGGAAATGAAATGAAAAATAATATGTGAGATTAAATTTTCAAAATAGCTTTTGAAATATTACAGTTAATTAATTTATCAACTTCTGTGTGATTAATTAAATATTTCGGTAAGTCATTGAAATTAGAGTTTTGAGTCTTCTAATAATTACATAAAAGACACGTTTGAATGTTGAGTTTACCTATTTGAAAAAAAAAGGAAAAAGAAGTAATAATAAGAAATTTCAATTGCTATTTAAAATATGCCAAATTATGCTAAAATGCTAAGGATATTTTAATTCAGAACAGTTTGCGTTATGAAACTTATTAATTTAATTAGAAACTAAAATGTGTCTTCTTAATTAGTTTTTGAAAACAATCATTTATTACTTAAAATAATTTGCTAAAATAAATACTTGCGATAGTGAAATACAAGAATCTTGCATTTAAAATGTACTATACTGGTATAAAATACTTTTTTACACACTCTAAAATATTTTATTTATTTAATGTATGATGGGCGGATTTATTTAATGTGATTTAATTGATCATTACTTTGAATCATTTGCATGTGGAATGCCATGTGTTTCTCCTATTACTGCATGCAGCGTCTGTCATTAACTGCATTTAATTGGTAACATTGCCCTAAAGAGACATACAGAGACATAAACGTCGCAAATAGCCGCGAAATAAATATTCGTTGCGTTTTCCTTTAATCTCTCGACGGTACATTTTATGACTAAATAAATCCTCTAGTTTTATGGAATGACTTATTAGTTCAATCTTGTAGAACAGATGAAAAAGCTATAAATACTTGTACGATTGGACTAAAGGAGAAGAAAAATATTTTCATTATACATATGTATACGTGTAAAAATAATTATTGTGAATTTCTAAATGTAAATTCTTCCTACGAAAATGCTACGTGTTTTATACGATAATATATTTTATATCTGCGTGAAAGCATTATTTTACTGGTTGTTATACATTTAATTTAATTTTGAAATTATTTATTTGAAAATGCGGTGTTTAAAAATATTGTGTATTGTATAAAATTTTGCGAAAAATAATTAATAATATTTATTTTTCGGATAATTTTCAAGAATTAATTTTACTACTTATAAAACTTTTTGTATCAGATGTTAATATTTTCAGGCAATATCATTTTAAGTAAAATTGTTTTAGAAAGTATAGATAAAACATAAAACTAACCAAACATATGCAAATAAATTTATTACTCATTATATACATTATAATTTTAAAGCATTCTATAAATGTGATTTTTATGAGAGTACTTAAGGAATTGTTTTTCTACATTATATAGAAGAAATCAATAAAAAATGTTTCATAAAGCAAATATTTTAACTATATTTTTTTAAAAATTCTAATCATTAATCTCTTTAATATTTTTACTTTTTATATAATCATTACCTTCATTCAGTGCATAAAATATTTCATTATTGAATATTTAGAAATATTAATTGTATTTCATAATTTAATGATCAAGTTATTACTGTTCTATACAATACCTAACGAAATTGAATCTTTCAATATTTTCTTTCATTTAAATGTCTTGCTTAGTCACTTCTTTGTTTTTTATTCAATTGTATAATAGATTTCATACTTTGACGACCACAGTGTTATTAAATAAATTGTCATACGAACTTAATAGAGAAATAAATTATAAATTAATTTTCAATTGATATAGTAAGTTAATAGTTGCTGCAAAAGTTATAAAAATTAAATTTAATCTATAATCATTTTTAAAGTTTAGCTTAATAAACTAAACAAATTTTATTTCAGATAACTCATATACAGTTAAATACTAAGAGTAAATTCTGAATTTCAAATAAATTACAGTTAAATATAGTATTAAGTACATGCATGAAATTACAAAAAAATGAAGTAAAAAAAATGAGCTGCATATTAACTTTTCTTAGAATGTCTAGAATATTAGATTTGTATAAATTAATTAATAATCATTGACTGACTTGTGAAGAAAAGTGTAAAGACATCTATTGATGTATTTATAAAGATTTATAATTGTACATATGCAATGTAGAACATTATAATATTCTGTTAAATAATTTAATATCAAAATCACTTGTAAAATAATTAATAAACTAAAAAAAATATTTGTGATATAAAATCAAATAAAATATTTCATTTTTTTAATTTACAAAGAAAAACATTCAATGAACCTAATTAAATGAAGGAAGTATCAAACTTTCCATTTTCATTATGTTGATCATATTGGTACGAGGTATGGATTTACTGCAATGGTTGAAGGATAAGGTCTCTCTCTTTATAGATCAAGCCATATTAAAAATACCCGAAACCATACTAAAAGATTTTTTTTATTTTTAAAGATAATAATACAAGGAATAATTATAACTAAGACAAAATACTAAATTCATATTTGCTAAGATAAAATATCTAAAATACCTAACCGTACACCCGCAAAAATCAAACAGATGCAGACGTAAAGCATAAAAACATAAACCCACAAATGCCAAGACAAAAAAAAATTCTGTACCTGCAAAACTGCGAATAAATGCAGAACGTAGAGAGTAAAATAAATACACATTTTGAAAAATAAAGTTTAAACAAAATTGGCATTTGTATTTATTTTAGTTCTAAAATTTTTGAAGCTTAGTTTAAAAAAATTGCTCTGAACAATAATGTATAATCTAATCAAAATTTTATTAGAATAGGTGGATAGATAATTTACCTTCTCACTCAACTTTTAAAAGTGTAAAAATTAAATTAGTGTAAGAAGAGCTAAAATATATCAAACTTTTATTCACATCAAATGGGGTTTATATTTGAATTTAAATTGAAATACAATTTAACCATTGTATTTCAAGAACAAAGTCTTTAAAAAAACTTAAATTTAATATTATTTTTATTTTAAAAGAAACATAAATTTGGTATTAATGAATATTATAATAATTTAGGAAAATAATCTTTTGTTCTGTTAGAAATCATTCCTCTTTTAGTTCATATTTTTGCTGGTTAAAAATTGATTATGAATTTCGAAAATAATGAATTCCTTTGGTATCTTTCCTTACTTTTAACATAAGAATAATATCAAACTAAATTATTCATTTAATAATATTTAAAAGCATTATATTCTAAAACAAATCCTTTAATAAGCACATTTTTATGAGAAATTAAATCTTTGAAATCATTTAAATCAAACATTCATTTTTATAATTAACATAGAGAAAAATGTTTATTTTTTGATAAACAATTAAAAATAGATTTCATATGTTGATGTAATAAATAGTGTATTTAAACTTATTTTTAAATAAGTTAAAATACATTTTATCATAAAAAAACACTTTGCTTACATTTACATATTATATTTTAGGATTATTAAAAATTCTTTCTCTCAATGTTAAACTTTATTCTTTTTACTGGTAATTATCTTCCAAAATAACTTTCGAATTCTAAACTGTAATGTTATTTTTGCTGTTTATAAAAGAAAATAAATTTAAGTTCCAAGAATTTCACTTAAAAGGAAAAACAATAATGAAGAATATACAAATAAAACACGTTTCTTTATGTACTTAAAATATATTTCAAACATATGTTTTAATACCATAAACTGTGAGTGCAAAATTTACTCCATGTTTATTCCTATTAATGAAGTTTAAAAATCAAAGATAATTTTTAGTATATTTACTACAAATCTTAGTTTATTATTGCTCAGAAAATAATGAGCAATAAATTCGAGTTACTTTTTATTTTTTATAATCACAAATTCTGACATATTAAGCTTTCTAAACTATAATATTTGCTTATTTTAATTCGAATTTTAAAAAATAAATTTTTGTCATGATGAATTAAATATTAGGTACAATATTGTAAAAAAATATAAATTGCAAGCATTCTTATTAAAGTTTCAATAAAGTTTATTGTTGACATTTTAAAAGTTATGATAACGGCAATTATTTAATATAAGATATATTTTTTATCTAATATTTTTGCAAATTTAAAATAAATGCCAATAATTGATAAAGTAATGAATCAAAAATAGAATTGATCAGTTCATATATCCTTATTTATATTATAGTAGCATATTAAAAGATATTTCGTTGTATAAACCACATACTTTTCCCGTGTAAAAAAACTTTTAGCTACAAAAAAAAAAAAAAAAAAAAAAAAAAAAAAACTAAGCAACATTTGATTATAATTTAGAAATGATTATTATAGTTTTTAAATCAGTGTGAAATTAATTATTTGGTTATACAAAATGTAGATGAGAAAATGAAGTTATTTAAGCTTACATGAAAACCATTTGTTAAGTTACTATCAAGTTCAAGTATACTTTATATATTGCATTCTTTATTAAATCATTTATTACGTTCATATAAGAGCATTTATATTAAAATAAATATTTAGTTTTATAAAATTAGCTTGTATAGTTCGAAATACCTTCAATTATTCTAAACTATAGAAGATTGTATAACTCCAGTCAGGCACGCTGACCATTAGACAGGGTGGGCAGACCTCTTTATTCTTTAACAATATATTTTTTTGACAAGGAGAGCAATACAGTTTTAAATATTCAAAAATCATAGACTTAAGTCCTACAAAATATAACATTTGAAAATGTTCTACCTTAAATTTTTTAGGGTGTTATTGCAAACAGTCATGTCCAATAAAACATTCAACAGAAAAACACAGCTGCCTTTCTTCGCGGTTATAATCAAAGAGAAGATAGGAGAGAGTGGAAAAGTTTTGAAAATATAATATTAACAAGGGTGCATTAAAAGGAGGATTGCAACTGTCGGACCACATCCTGTCTCATTACAATACATGTTACGAAATGTTTGCTCTGAAATGTATAACCGCACTACAGGATATATTCTGTCTAAAAACATTGCACATAATTAAAATAATATTTATATGAAAAAAAAACTTAAATTTTGAAAAATTAATTTTTAAAATTAAAAGTTTTTAAACGTTTAAAGAGTTATCATTTTACAAAACACTATATTCGAAATTTATGTTTTCAATATTGATAGTCTATGGGAATTTTAAAGATGGGCACCAAAATTGCTTAAAAATTTATGATGAACAGATGAGTTCAAAATTATTTAATCCTTCTAAATAAATTATATATTTTAATCTATAGTGTATATACCTTTCATTTCACAAAAGTAATTTTTTATAAATTGTATTTATTGATTTATTACATCCCACATGATCACCCTTAACGGAGTTCCTTGCAAATAGTTAAATTAGCAAATAGATAATTATATTCAAATGGTTGAAAAGTATTCATTAAATTTTTGTATTTATTAAGATATAAAAAATTCGAATTATTAAAGAAAATTTGATTTTTAATTAAAATTTTTACAAATCCGAGAGGAAAAATGATATTTTATATTAATATTTCTAATTTTTAAGGATTATATAAATTAATTTTATGCTTTATAAAAGTTTTCTCAAGGATTTTAAAATACTTTTCTTCAAAATGAATCTTTAATTAAAATTTAGTATTTTTCTGAGGTTCCTATTTCATATTTAGCTAACCTATTTACCATTCAAAAAATTTTTCTTTCTCTAAATGTTTAAATTGATTCACTATAATATACTATTTATGAGTTTTTAAATTAGAAATAATAAAAATTATGAATTAAATGATTTTAATAAGCAATTTCCAAATTTTGTAGTACTTTATTTAAAACTTTTTTCGTTTGACATGCATTTCAAACAAATACCCAAATGTTCTAAAAGTGTAACTTAAAATATTTTAAAAATTTATTCCTAAAACATAAGATATCGCAATTGCTAAAACTAAATATCAAAAATAATTTTCTAATCTCCCTTAATATTATCTTATTACAAAAATTTTGTACATTTTGCTGTAAAAACAGTATTAAGATGTGGAAATGTCAACCTTTTCTTGTTAAGGGAATGAATAAAAACATTAATTTTGAAATGGAAGGCAATGGAAAATTTCAAAGTAAAATGAATTCTTTCATAATAATTTCATTTTATTATTTACATTTTTTAAAGCAAAGTTTTTACTTTTCAATATTCTTTTCAATTAGATTGTGAAATATTTGACAAAAAAATAGTTTAAATATAATATAAAATGAAATGTGAGAAGAATGAAATAAATGCAATGTATTAAATGACATTATTTTAATTTAAGGATGTTTTATTGTTTTAAGAAATGTCTCGCAATGAAAATTACAGAATGTAATATAACACTTGAAGCTTTTAACTCCCTGATGTTACTTAAACATGAAAATGAAAGAAATTAATTTAGTACTTCAAAAGTCATAATCATATTTATCGTTGTTTGTACTTTGTCTTAGAAGTAATTTATGTAGATATGTTAGTATTTTGCAGCTTTCTTTCTTTTTTTCTTAGTATTTCATTTGTAATGAAATATTTCTCATTGGTGATATTTCAAAAAGAAAATTGTATTTTTTTTAAATGAAACACTGTATTAGATCTGAAATTTTTTTTTTCTAATAATAAATGTAAAATGTTTCACATAAATTATACTGTATAGATTGCATATTTAATGTTTAGTTTTAGTTTATTCAATAATAAAACAAAAGTTGAAGTTGAGTTTTGAATTTTTTCTTTTAAGTTAATTGTAAGCTAGTAATCCAAATTCTGTCATAAACTGTTTCACTCATAATTGAACATCTTAATAATTTTAAAATAACCTCTGTTATTAAAGTATTCTATAATGTATGTTTTATATTAACTGTGCATGAGTAGGTATTTTGCACACTAGAATTGAAACTTTGTTGTCTGACAGAGACCAAAGAAATAAATTCGTAGTTAAAAGCAGAATCACTTCAATATATAAATAGGAAGATATTCCAGTTATTTTTATGAATATGAATCTGAAACACGTTTTTCAAATGAATGCAGGTGAGAAAAGTATACGTTGTAACTAAATAGTAAATTATTTAACTTAACATAAAAAAAATGTTTTGAAATAATAAGCTGAAACTTAATCCTGAAAACGGAAATATAAATAAGTTGCAATTTAACTGAATGTTTCTTTGCGTATTTTTAAATATATTTATTACAAAATTACAAATGAAAAGAGTATTTTAAAGATTTGAATATTTTATCATTAACTAATGTTAAAGAATGTAATCAATAATACGTATAACGCTAAGTACAATTTTTCTATTTTTATATAAATAAATTCAAATCCTTTGCATATAATTTCAATAAGTCTATCCTTTTGCTTAAAATTTTCAACAGTTGGTTTAATTTTTTTTCAGAAAAAGATTGATTAAAAGTCATGGAAATATTTTATGATGTCGATTTTTGAATAATTTGTATTTAACTAAAATCGTTGGTACTTATTTTTGTTTGATATATTATAGATAACAATTTATTAAAGAAATAATTTATATCTCCTACAATATCTAAAGGTCATTGTTCTCTAATACATTGTTGCATTATAAATATTAACTTTAAAAAAATATGAGAGATGAATCCCATGTTATCAAATCTATAATATTTTTATGCAAAAATATTAAACTTTGATTAATTTAAATTAATTTTAAAAATTCTAAATTTAACTAAAGACATAGTAATAATTGAATGAAAAAATATTATATGAACAAAAATATATAGGCAAGCATTTTAACTGTCATTTCTTAAATAATTCCATTTCAATTTCCTAATTAATTAATAACTTATATGAATAGCGTATGTTAATATTGTAAAAGTGGTTAATCTTATTTGTTTAAGATTTTTTATCGAAACTCCTTAATTTGATTTCTTAATAAAATTTTCTTAATTTTAGCATTTTACTTTTCTTTTAAACAATGTTTTATATTTAATTTAAAAATTAAAGGAAGCACTTTTTTTGTGAATTATTACCGATATGATAATGAAGCAATATGTTTGTATTATAAATGAGGATAATCAGCAATTACAGTGAAGAAACTATAAAAAACCAGTATGCCCAAATTTTTACTTGTAGTTCACTTCAGTATTATTTTAATAGATATTTGGAAAACATGAAACACAATTTATTCATTTGATTTGTTTCTAAAAGTTTAAGTTATTGAATACTTTAGGGATAAAACCATCTTTATATAAATAAATGTAATAGATCATGTTGAAATCTTTGTTTTTAAGATTTTGCAGGAAACTATGTTTAAATGTACAAAGAATTCAAATGTGTCAATTTATTTTAATGAAGACTACTTTGTATTCTTCTTATAAATTGTTTTTAAATTTAATAGATAAAAAACTATTACATATAAAAGCATGAAAAATTTTGTGAATATTTAAAATACAAGTTGAATGTCGAAAAAGTAGATTTAATCTATGAATTTTATTTTTAGCCATATTTTTGTAGTTATAAGTAAAGAAAAACATCATTTTGTACGCTCCTTTTTGAATTTTTGCAGTTTCAAAATTCAAATTCAAAAATCGCAATATTAAAAATAATATTTATATTATTAGAATTGTGACATAAGGTAATGTAAAAAATAAACAAACTAAATCACCTGAAAATAAATTGTTATTTTGCATTAAAGTTTAAAAAAATTATTTGCATTTCCTATAATTGTAGAGGAATTATTAATGAGAATACAATTTGAAATATTGTGGTAAAAATTATATAATAAATTTTTCAATTTGCTTATGGTAAAAAAAGTGAGATTAATTTTAACCAATATCATTTACTAAAGCACAACTAAAGCATGTTGCATCTGCATATCATTTACAATAATAAAATTTATCTATTTACTAACTTAAATGATTCTTAACAAATAAATCCTATTTTAATTAATCAAAAACGTTGCATTTTATGGGAAGTTTGAAATCAAAAATCAGTTCTTTTTGAATTTTCTGAGTAAATTATAAAGGAAAATTTATATTTAAAGAAAGAATTTGTAAAGTTTCATAGTATAGATTTGGTTAAACATTGTCCTAGATATGCTCTTCCGTTTCCAAAACTTGTTCTCAAAATTCACTCTCGCAAGCTAAAATTTAATTTAAATAAACGATAACATTATATTTTAAATAATAAATGTAATAAACTATATGTTTCAGATACTATCATTATTTCTGTTATTTTAAGATACATTTTGATTTTGCAATAATGAATACTTCAGTGGAACATTTCTTTATATTAAATGATATTAAATCAATTTGTTTTACGAAATTATATTTGTTCAAAAGTCAATAAATATTTATTATAACTGAACATATGAATTGTAAAATTCAAAAGTTATTTAGTGAATTGCTTAAAATCTTGTAAAAAGTGCAATATTTAAAATCCAATTATGAATCAGGGGATACATATTTTTAATAATTAAATAATAATTTGAAAAAATTAAACACAGTAATTACTTATAACTATTCGGTATATTGGTAAATAATGAAGAGAACCAAATAACAACTTCAAACATATCTTTAATAAAGTATTTGAGAAAGAAATGAAATTAATTATTAAGATTTTGAGAAAGCCATAAATAGTATTGAGAAAGCCATGAAATTAAATTTTGCTCCTTAAACATTGAGATGCTCTTTAGAATTTTAACTGCTTTTAAAATGGGTAAAATTTTCAAAAGAGTATTAAAGGAAATATAATATTTTATTATGGAGAGAACTCTTATTTTCCATTTTAAAATTTAGTATTGACCTCAAAAATATTTACTTAAGTTGATTCAGTTTTTTCCCTTTTGTTATTAAAAATTATTTGCAGTCAAAACATATTATTAAATATTTTTGTTTCCAAGACATTCCATTAAATATTGAAAATAAATGCTATTATTAATTACCATTGCTTCTCAAACTTCTTTTTTTAAAATATTATAGTGACTTCTTTTTCTTTTCCAAGAATTTTCCTGAAACACAGAGGTTAAACAACATAATATAAGACTTTTAAATCGTAAAAAATACAAACAATTATGAAACAATATTTTGAACGATATAAATGTTAAAATCAAAATTAAACAATTTTTGTGCTATTTTTAAGAAATCTACTCGATTAGAGGGTACAAAAATATTTTTTATTTCATTTTTATATTTATAAAGTTTATAATAAACAAAAGTCTATCAGAAAATAATAATTGGAAGATTTCTTTAAATGACTCAATTAGAATTGACATAATGCTCAAATATTCTGCTCATCCGGGGTTAAAAAAAGAAACATTATTTTCGTTTAATATATTTTTTGGATTTAAAATTGGAGTAATGATATTTTGTTTCTCCACTAAAACATGGTACAGTCCATTTCAATTAATTATAAAGATCTGTTTTGTGCTCCAGTATATCACAATTGCTGTCTAGTAATAAATCGCAGCTACAATATACTTGTCAATGAAAAATTACAAGTTTACGTACTGAACTAAAGTGATTTTTATATGCATAATTTGACCGAATTTAAGCTCGAACTTAAACCTATTCAAATAAATAAATATGTATAGATAAACATGTATATAAATGATATATATATACTTACATATATATATAT
>JAPDSC010063604.1:121029-142018 GCA_026290005.1 Latrodectus geometricus | reverse complement strand
GACATTTTCATAGATTCATTATTTTAATGCATTTTACCCTTAATTGCAATTTTAGAAATTAAATTTCACAGAAATTGAATTTCAAATTGTTTTAAAATAATGAATTTGAAATTTAATATCTTTTAATAAGAAATGAAATCATATTCATTTATCTTTTAATATATTTTTATATAAATGTAATTATTATATTAAAATTACTTTTATTTGAATAAATTATGTGTTTATATTCAATTTTTATAGAAATTTTTATAAAAAAGTAATTTTAGTATTAAGTTCTTTTTTTGTTATTCTAATTTTAAATTCTTTTACTCTTAACTAAAGCTACTAAGATATTTTGCTATATAATTTTATTGTAATTAATTTTTTACTAAATTGAAAATTAAATATTCTTCGAAATAATTTATTATAATAAATAACTATGTTATTTTCTTAAATAATTATCTTAATACAGCGTTTTTTAATATTACATGTAAGAACTATCTTAATTAAATTTTAAAAGTTTTTTTTTTTTTCGTAAAGTGGTTGTTTTTTTTATTATAGTTGAGATAATGTGTACGTCATTTTAGTTTAATTATTATTGGTCTGTGTAATAATAATCTGTAATGTAATACTTGTAAGCAAATAATCACTTTTACCAATAGTGCTGAATATACGATTTTGTCCACCAATCAAAAACAAATAAATTTGTCAGTGGGATTAGCTCTTCAGTGAGCAGCTGGAATGAAAGTTATGTTGAATATCTTAGTAAGATTGGTTATTTCATATATTCTTGGAGATTGTATCTCGATAATGCTAATAAAAAATAAATACTTATTGATCATTAAATAAAGATAAATTTATTTCATGTAAAGCACATTAAATATTAATATTTGATTGTTTATGCAAGCAGTAATTAAATAATAACATCCACTTTATGGTTAGTTTAAATCAGCAAGGAGGATTTAAATGTTTTTCTAATTTATTTTTATTTTTTTTTATTTTATTTATTTATTTATTTGTTTATTTATTTATTTTTGAAAAAGTATAAAGACAATATATTAATTACAATAAGCTTTACAATTTTTCATTATTTTTCCTGAATGATATAATAAAATTTTAATGTGCATTTCTTTAAAAAGAAATGAATAACGTAAAATACGAATTAAATTGAATTTTTGTATAATTTTATATAAATTGTACACCAAATATCTTACTTCACCGAGTCACTTTTTAAAAATAGAAACTAATGAAAAATAGGGCGTTTAGTTAAATGGGATATAGGGTTCAATGCATCAACAACGTCAAGTTATGAATATTTATGGCATGGAAATTTCATTCTCTATTGTACTGTATTTCAATTTCTGCTTAGCAATAAGTAGGGTTCAGGTAAAAAAAATAATAATTATTTGATTTAAATAACAAAAAATGCATATTCATATACAAAAAAGGAATAGTTTAAAAATTTAGTTAAATTAATATAAAGTAAAATTAGCAAGATCAAATTCAATGCAATTACAAAAATAATACAGGTACATGTTAAATTTGTTACTCAAGAGCAAATTAAACATAATTATAAATAAAGTAGAAATAAAAACTATAATAAACATTTTTTTAAACAAATCATGTAGATATTTGAAATTGTTTTAAATTTTTAGGACTTATAAGTATATAAAAATATAAATACTTCAAAGTACAATAATTATTAAATTATTAAACAAAAGATGAAAAAATTTACTATTCAATATTATTATAATGCTTAGCTGTCACTTAGCATCCTGGTAAAGCTGTAAAAATTTAATAATTATTATGAAACATGGAAAAATGTACATAACTTATTAGTACACATATCTAATTATTTCCAAATACAAATATCATAAATGACAATTTAATAAAGGCAACTAAATGTTTATTCAGGCAAATGCCAGAAAAAACACACACACTCACTCAAATGACAACGTTCAATTCAACATTTGCATGCACACGTAATTTTAATTTATGTAGCATTTATCTGGGTGAATCGGAAAAAGAAATTAATTCCGTAGATAGCTCAAAAAAAATTTATTACCATTTAATATACAACTTGAGCACAGCACAGATCTATATAGTACAAATAAAACAAAATGAAATCTAAACACAAAGTGAAAAGGGTTAACATAAGAGTCATATTAATATGTCTCATTCTTATGGTTGCTGAGAGGTACTGGCTTTCTTGTCGATGACGTCATGGATGGTGCTGTAGACAGGGGGTGCTGTATTTATAATATAGCATAGGTACAAAAAGCCTGGATTAAGATGTCATAAAGGTAGATGCTTAAAGTAATAGCAAAAATAATTGTTGACACTTTATAAAAATAGTTGTGATACACGGATTGTATATCCACAATTTCAATTAAAACATTTCTGAAAGATTCACAAGTTGTGAATTTTCCAGCCTTCTTGCAACATAACCAGAAAAATAACCAACAGCTATATAATTTGAATCAAATAAATTATAGTCGGGATCATTATACAGTTTAGCTAATTCCTGGAATAAATGTGAACTATTTTCTATAATAGCATCTATCTTTTTTTACCATTTTAATTTTTAGTATTTTCAGTGTTATTGAAATTAAATTCTAATAAAATCTTTATAAATTTTGATTCATTTACATTTGAATTTTCAGGAGGTTTTATTAAAGTATATGTTCCAATAAGACGGAATATTTTCAGAAAATTTGATGAATTAGAATCATCATTAGAACCGCAGGCACGTCTCATAATTCCAAAAAACATCTGAAAATAAAATTAATCGATTAATAAACTAAAAAACGCTGCTAATTTTAAAAGCAGAGAATAAATACCAAATACTTAACCTCCAAAGAATCCTGATTTAATCTAGCTGTCATTACATAAGTAAAACTACACATATTAATTAAAAATTTAGAATGTAGCCACTAAAATTATTTTTAAACAATAGTAGGTAGAGCCTGTAATAAAATTAGACTTCCCTTCTTAAGATAACTTCTCCCACTCATCGAGATAATGAATGAAAGACTTGATTTCCTACAAAATATTCTTTAGGCATGAAATATTTAAATATTGGAAAATAATGAAATAAAGTCTTTACAATAAAAAAATAAATGATCAAATTAAAGATATATAAGTTAGCAATTGGTATAGGTTTATAATGACATGTGATCATTAAATAATTAGGCACAAATATTCCTTGGACAATAAAACAACTAAAAAAGCACATGTACTTAATATTATAAATTTTCATAAGTACATTGTAACAAGATGAATCTATTTTCAAAGCTGTGACAGGTGTCCTTGAATTCATGTTATCAATCAATTGATTCACACGCCTCACTTTTGCAGATTATGGTTTCTTGTTTTATATGCAGTTCATTGCAGCTGCAACAAAAGCACTAAAAAACTATAAAAATGAAAACGTGTTTTAAAATAAAATAAAACTATCATGTTTATTATGAAATTAAGGAATAGGATACTTGAAATGCCATTCCAACATTCTTTTTCCGATAAAACTTTGGACGCGTACATGATCTTCTGTTATTTTGCACATACTTTTAAACTGAAAGCAATGAACCAATTAAATGAGCATTCCAGTATCTCCTAATCTACTTCAGGTAAGATTCTAATATATTTTCTATAAAAGAATTTAAAAAGAACTTTTTATATTTTCTAAATAAATAATTAGAAATTTTTTTTTTAAAAATGCTTCAATATGAGATCATAAAATTTAGCATGAGATCATAAATTTAAAATTTAGCAGTCATTTCATAAAAATTTCTAAACATTTACAAAAACAACCATTTTAATTTAATGGATTAATTGTAATATAAGTATTTACTGATAATTTTTTAAATACTTTTTCGAAACAATGATATAATTCCTTACCAGGTACAGAAGTTTGCTCATTTTTTAATGATGCTTGAAAACTATTACATTTTTTTCTTTGTTGTACTTCTAACAGCTGGCAGTTTTCTTGTGCTTGATGAAAGAAATTTGAGTAAATTTGGTAAGATGCTTAGAATAGCATCTTTCATCAAGTTTGGCTTTCCTTTTGGCGATTTCCACACTTATATTCTAAACATTAAGAAATGTCTTACACATTTTAAAAAATTTATACGAAACAAATTATTTACAGTTCCATCTGATAACAAGGATACCTGTATATAATAATTACCTATGTCTTCTTCTTTAAAGTGCAAAGAACGCACTACATCTGAAGAAGTCAACTACTTATCAGCCCGAGGAATTGCCCGTCTCTATTTTCAAACAATTTTTTATCCTAAATCAAGAATACATTATAATATGCAGAATAAATTAACAACAGTTGTAATTATATGATTATGCATGAATACATCATCTTTTTAAATACCAGGTTATTATTTTTTCCTATTTTATTTTAATCAGTGATAAAATGATTTACTTGATTTTTAACTTTAATATTGATATTGAAAATATTTTAATTTAATAAAAAAGGAATACGCAGGCAACAGAGAAATATGAGGGTAAAGTTAGATTGATATATAAATATTTCATGAATTACTTACAGTAGAAATATAAATTTTTCCTCAATACAATATGCAAAACTAAGAAGAGAAACAATTAATTATCTGAAATTATTGCATTTTAATTAACCAGCAACTATTTTATTACAAAAAAGAGCTAAACTAGATAATTGATTATACTTTGCCAACAAAACTTAATCGGCCGACTGCATGCCAGATCTCAAAAAATAATACAAATGCATAGATTTCATTTTATAGCATAAACTAACTTATCAAGATAAAAATTATTTATTAAGAATAGAAGTACATGAAGTATGTTTTGCCCGATTTTTTTGCTGACACTACTGTAGGTGCACTAAAAAATCTTGGTACTTTTTCTCCATTCCTCTTTCTTAGATAAATATCCGATTTATAACCGCTTTTTACAGTCAGGACAAAAGATAATTTAGGCATTTTACAATAATGAAAATATTTGGAAATTACAAAAACAAAAATTTCAACTTCAAAATGCTACACAACACAATGTAAGCAAATCAGCTTACACGCACTTGAGATGTTTTTTACGCCACCTAAAATCAAAAATGTTCAAGAAAGTTTATCTAAGATTGCGAGTCATTTTTTGAAACCAACAAGAGGCAAGTCGTTAGTCTATTATCTTGGTTGTTGATAGAAACTTTAATGTCACTCCTGTGTCCTTCAGCATACAGAATAATATTTTTATTTTGTTGCTTAGTTAGAAGAAATAACGCTAATCATTTAGTAATATTTTTGTGAATGAAAAAATATATTAAAAATGTTTTATTAATTAGAAAATTTAGTGCAAATATATCTATTCCTTTTATGTATTCAAATCAGAACATAATTTTTATTATATGTATTAAAATTTACCAAAAACATGTGTTAATCACAATTTCTACTTACTGGATTCTAATCCAGCAAACTGGAGTTGTGTAATGCGAACAATTGTTTCTTTTTTCTATTAATTCCTTTCCCAAGAAAATGTAAACTTTTTTCTAATCCTCTTTGGAAGTTAAGCTTAATTATTTGATTGAATTTAGTACTAAATAGATCTTAAACTGCGATAAAGAAATACAGAGTAATTTTTAAAAAAGTTTAGACTTCTCATAATCTGATAAAGGTTGATAATATTCGCAGTAATTTTTTCTTCCTGAAGAATGTGTCATGTACAATGGTCTAGATATTGTAAATGACTAAATCTAGAGACCTCCGAGGCATTTACTCGACAGACGAGTAAAGAAAAAATAAAAGCGAAATATTCTGCTCTTTCTGTTCAACAGTGAATGAGATCGAACCTGGAACCCTTTGCTTCGAAGATTACGGTTCTCTTATTATTCCATGGTAAACCATTATGGAAATTCAATAAGTTTTTTCATTTATTTTTCAAATTCATTCATTTTTCTCTATAAGAGATCAAATAGAGAATCGACACTATACCAATCATCTAAAGTAAGCTCTTGTATTTCTATTGGCATCCGACGCTTCATTTGCTCTGTCACCATTAATTATTTTCGTTCAAAAATCTTGGTTCATAACTTACTAATTTTTTTTTCAAAATAACTATACAAAGCTTAGGCATAAAGAAAAACTGTCTAGTTTTCACACAATTTAATTTGAATAATTTATGGAAAAAATCAAGATTAACAGCTTTTTTGCCAATTATCTAGCTAACAAATAATGTATAAAACATTGAATTGAAGAAAATTTAGAATATTGAAGAAAATATGGAATACTAGTATAATATAAACATTATGATAGTTTATACGAATAAACTATGAAAATACTTTCACTATTTTAAAGAGAAACTAAAATAAACTTTGCAAAACAGTGATTTGAGTAAATTTATCTATCTATATACTTATTTTAAATAAAATTATATATATATATATTCTGAATTCAACACAATCCAAGTTTATCAAACAATTTACAGTAGTTTTTTCCTATTGATAAACTGAATATAATTTTAAGGTTTTCCATTATTTGAAAATACATCAACAATTTTAACTAATTAGCCAATTGTAAGAACTTTCAACATCATACTTTATGGTTATTTTACATTTAATCTCTTATTAGAATCTAATTCAATCATTTAGCTTACCAGAGAAAAATTTATTTATTTTTAGTACGTTTAATACAACTATTTTCTTGATGTTTCAAAATGTATCTCATTAAGTAGATAATTAAAATAAAATTATTTTCAGTAATGAATTAATTCAAGTGTCATGCTTTCCAAAAATGAACTTTTTTCTTTCTCTAAATATATTTATACTGCTCAAAAATATTTTTAATTTTTAAAGTCTCAGTAATGAAATTTCTTGAAGCAAAAATGTACAATAAATATTATACGAGATTTCTTTATTTCCTCTAAAGTAGTTTTTAACTAATAAATGTTCCCAACAAATGGAAAAATGATTAGATAAATTTTATATGAGTACTCAAGTATATAAAAATATATTTTGATGTTTCATCACTTAAGATAAAAGTAATTTTACTTTATTGTGTGATAATATAAAGAAAATAACTACGAATCAAATAAAATATAATTTTGAAAACTTATAAATTCTAAAAAAAATTTAATTTAATTAATAAACAAATTGGTTTACAATTTCTAAACATTCATGCACTTTAATATCTAATATTCATCCTGACCGAAAATGGGTACTTCTGAGGTAAGTTTAACACGGTATGCAGAAAACAAAAGCTAGTATATTTTTCAGAATCTAAAATACGAAACAAATAAAATTTTGACTAAATCAAAAATTTGTCAGATATAAATTATCTGTGATTGGAAACTAAATGTACGCTAAATATGTAAACATTAAAAGAAAAATTAATATATTTATTTTCTTAGAATTTAGAGATAATTACTTTCAAAAAGTTTTATCCCATTGTTGTGCATCATACGTTGTTTCCGGGAAGGAAGAGAGCTACTTACTCGATATTGCTGTGCTGTTTAGAAGAAAGCACTCCCCTTATCTTCTAGGTTCTCAACGCAACTTTTTTCGACAAAGAGTATGAGAATAAAATCTTAAAGAATATTTTTAGGAATATATTACCCGAGACTAAGAGATAGAATAAAGTTCCTTATTTTGCACTTACGACTATTCCACAGATATCTATTCCTAGATCTAAATGGCTATTTATCTTTCTTCTATTTTCTTAATTTCAAAAATGCGTGAATTTATAAGCGAAATTTATTCCTGATATAGCATATTTGAATGATTCTCAGTTATTATATTATAACATAATTTTATAATAGTATACATTTTTTATTAAAATTTATATTTTTGTTTGTAAATATTTTTGAAGTAATTTGGTCAATGTCGGCATTTTTAGTTTCCAACGTATTTGTAGGATACTTATTAATTTTTGCGTTATGAAGGCACCGGAATGCAATTAATTAAATCAATATATGAAAAAATATTAAAGAAATCATTATTACTTAATTAAATTATCCATTATTAATTATTTTATTTGCGATCCAATTGAATTAGAATTGAGAAGGTTCTAAATTATCGAAGGTAAGTAGGTATTCATCCGTCTGTTTGCCCTTTCCAAAACCTATTTTAGAGTTGTTGAGTATAGCTGTTTAAAGACCTCACATACTTCAGGAATACCGAAAGTGAGCCTTGATCAATGCTTTGTATATAGTAGTTTGAAAGTCTAATTATTTAGAATTTCCTCAAGAGACGGGGAGTTCTCATCTTCAGCTAAGCTACATTTTTCTCCAATACAATTCATTTAATCATTTGGCAAGTCAACAAGAGAACTTTATGTCTATAAATGCTTCATCGTTTTCATGATGACTAAGCCAAATTGTATGCTTGGGAAAAATTGTAATAAAGTTGTTTAATTGCACAATTTTTTTTTTTTTTTATTTTTGATTTATATTGGAAACGCTACTCAACTCATGATATTATAATAAACGTAGTAAATATAAAAATAATTCATGTGAAACACTCATAAAATGTATAATTCAATTGATTTATTTCATTGTTAATGGATTTCATTATAGATTTACCACAACCCATACTGATTACAGAAAATACTGATTTCTGAGTCCTTGTAACAATATCTGAGCCAAAATGCGTTTCGAAATTATATTCTTATGATTTTTCATCAGTAATAAAATGAAATTTCTCTTTTTGGATGCGATTTTTTTTACTTCGTCATTATTGACAAAATGAGATTCATATTCCCCACTTTTTATGAAGGAAAAGAAGCATTAAGTATAAAAAATAATAATTTAATAAAAATATTTAATCTCTTGTAAGAAAATAAATCCAAATTATTTTTCAAGACATTAGAAATATCCTTAAAATATTTTACACTTTGTGATTTTTTATTACTTTTTTTATTTATTTGTTTTTATTTTAATTTTAATTTTATTTTATTTATTTATTTATTACGTTTAGAAGTGCTCTAATGCATCTTTTTTTAACCCAAACAAAATTAATAAGCAGTTAACAATAGTGCTTTTAATAAAAATAGACTTTTTTACTTAATCCATCTTATTGAAACTAACATGGAAAATTGTCGAAGGTAACTAGCGAAAAAAATTCTGATGTATAAATTATATTTTGAATACTCACGGGTTTATATCTGAGTTCAGCAAATTATGCATCATAGGCCATATATTATTTGGTAGAAAAATTAACACATAATCTTTATTCAATACGAACAATGTAATAAATTGTTTTTTGAATTGAAAAAAAATTATGTGGAAAATCAAAAATTATGTGGAGAAATGTAATTAATTAATATTATATTTCAAAAGTTTAATTAGAAAATATTATTTATTCAAAACAAAGACAATTACATATTCAACAAAATAAAAAAATAATACTTATAAAATAAAAATAATACTTAAAGATATAGTTTATTAATTTTCAAAATATTTTTATTTAGTGAAATTCTAATTAATAAATGATTATTTAAAAAATTCTCTAAAAGGATAATTCTTAAAATTCAGTAATAGGTGATAAATTAAGCCTGAGTTTCCATTTTTATCTTAAATAAAACACACAAGTTATAATTCACAATGCAGTAAATTAATTTTTGTTCTTCAAAAATTATATTTGCTCTTAACAAATGGTATTAGATACATTAACTTGGAGAAGAAGAAAAAGACAACTGAGGGCAGAGAATGTGGTGGCCAACGGACCTTTGAGACCCATGAAAATTGAATGCATAAATAGAAATGTTTTTTACCACAAGTCTATATACTGATGTGCAATCCTAATTTATTTTCCCCTTCATTTCAGAATGCAAAATAATTAATACTAATTCACCAAGGATTACTGCGCTCATTTCACAAGATGAATCGTAACTTATATTTATTTTCAATTTTCCTCTGGAAAGTAAGCAGGTAATTTCGTCCGCGAAGATCCGATGACGGCATATGCAATTTCACATATTCATATGCATCTAATTCTTAACAAAAACAAATGTTATTATGAACTTAGAGTGTCTTATCTATTTCAATGATTGAAAGCTGGGTGGATTGAATTTCCTATTTAAAGCTACACTCGAGGACATAGTTGTTGCACCAGCATGCTTCCCTGTACCTAGCCTTGAATTCAGCTTTAACAGTTACACTATGACATAGTCATATGTTGTAATAAATTAAAAAAAAAAAAAAATTAATATTTTTCCTTTTTTATCAGAAGTATTTTATTTATTTCCAGATTATCACTTTATACGAGTTTTATTTCATTTATAAAAGGTATCGTTAGCAGAACTTCTTGGGTCTAGGTGGAAGTTTACCCCAAAATAAAATGATGTTATTCAATTTCTGAACAAAAACAATACATCTATCATACTTTTGAAAATGTTACTGAATTCTTGTATAGTGTTCCGGCTGCAAATATCATCTTGTACAGAGTAAAGTAAAGCAAATGGATATTCGTGCCAAAGGCAGCGAGATTGTGTTTTGACTAGTGCTCAAACCACAGACCTATCTTGGTCTGTGGCTCAGACAAACGATTGTTCGTTTATTTGAGCATTAATCAAAGCACCAAGAAAGTAGAAAAGTCATTTTGTCCCTGTGTGGAAGGATGCCATACGATAATTTTAAATCATTTACTATATTAATAAGTTTTATGTGGATATATACATGAAAAAATAAAATAAAATATAGTTTCAGATCATTTATTTTCAAGTTTCTGTAATTATTGAATGGAAAAGCCTATATAAATTGTTTATTACGATGTTTTCTGCAATAAAATTATGCATTAGAACGAAAGAGGCCATTTTTTATTATCTCTTCAGTGCTGATATTCGGTAAAGGGCGCATCCAGTATACCCGCCATGCCACACCACTGCATCCATTTAGTGAGGTATGCTAGGTTAACCTTCATTAGAGAACATCAGAATTTTATTTTCGTTTTTTATCTGTAAGTTTTAAAAAATGGACTAGTAGACTAAATATTTATACCACCATTTAAAAATCTCTTTCCTAGGATATAGTTGCATTATTCCACTCATAGTCAAATGTCCATTTTTAGCACTTTTGAGCCTCAGTTTGTGTATGGATTGCATTATTTAATTATGTAGTAACAGTATCCTCTATCTTTCTTTATACATTGAATCCATCCAGCACTTCATTTTGAATTGAATTATTTTACAAACACTCTTTGAACAATATGTCAATTATCGAGGAAATTTTTCAGAATAGAAAATGACTTTTTAATCTGAATTAAAGTTTCTTAATTGTTTTCAAAGTATAAACATCATAGAAAAAAAAGTGGCTTATATGAATGTTGATTTGCTTTAATTGTAAACTAAGATTAATTTTTTGAAAAAGATTAAATATTATTAGATTTTTATATTATTCATAAATTATTATTATTTTGTTGTTAAATTATTATTTTGGAAAAAAATTATCATAAAATTTAATTTATTAGTGCCTTCTTTTTGTATATTGTAATTTTTCATTGTTTTAATCGAAAAATCATTGATATATAGGGTAGGCAAAACAGTCATTATTTTATAATGAATTATATATATAATTTAACATCAAATATTTATATATATGGGCTCGTATTCTTCGTTAGAAATAAATTGCAGATGAAGTTTAAATTATTTAATAATGGTTTTGAAATAACCAGAAAAGGCTATTTACAAATGAATAAAGAAATATCATCTTAGAAATTTATAATTAAAAGTTAATGATTTATCTTCTAAAAGTCAGTTGGTACGTCTTCACGTCTTCATCTCGGGTCTCTCCTCATCGTTCTATATATTCGGCGGCAAACTTGATGCATATGACCCTCTGGTGATATATATATTAAAAAATACAGCTATTATTACATATAAAGGAATTAATTTATTTAAAAATACTAAAACAAAATTTGACATTTTTAAATGTATTAAAATTTTACTTTTTTAATCTGTTATAGACTTTAAGACTATAGTGAGTAAAAAAACACAGTCATGTTCGATGATTAAAATTATTAAGCTTCCGAATCTTGAATTTGCAAAAACAAATTCATAATGATTTCAATTAATCTTAATTTAATGAAATTTAACTAAACTCTGTCCTTTATCCTTCACTATTAAAAAGAAGGAATTTCTTACATATTCAATTGTGCCCATGTCGTAATACTTGAAGCTGTAGCTTTTGTTGAAAGAATAATGGCTATATTTGAAATTTCCCCTAATGAGAAGCTAAGGTTATATTAAAACGGAAACACAAGAAAAAAAATCGAATATTAATTATATGTGATTGTTAATTGTAAAATACTTTGATTTCATTAATAAAGCTTAACTATATATTAAAGATTGTATTATAGATGAGAGCAATCATCAAAATATAAATTGAAGTTAGTATAAAATTTTTCATAAAAAATTAGAAAAATAAGTGTCAGAAAACATCATAAACGAAATATTATAAATTCATCCAAAATTGTTTCTCTCTCTCTCTCTCTCCCCTGGCACATTCTTATAATTTGCTCAAATTTTCTTTAATTTCACATTTAATCATATGTTAAAATTATTTTGCAAATGAAGCCTTTTCAGGCATTTAATTTTCATTATATTTAATAAAGTTTGTTTTTAAATTATAAAGAAAATTGAATACTTACAATTTATTAAAGAATAAAACCTATTAAAATGGGAGATATTGTGCTACGCATTATTTTAGTTTTCTTTTTTTACTTAAAGATATCTTTTTTATTCGTATAATTTTTCTTTAAATAAATACATACCATTTCTGCACTAGATCTACAATTTTTGCTGAGTTTTGAGCTTTTTTGTGATAAAAATTTACAACCTACCACCCCTAATTTTAGCTTCAGATTTTTTTATTTTTACAGATCTTCCAGTTGCAGATAAAAACAACTGTTGAAATGGTTGGAGTTGGTTGACAGCTCCAGACATTTCAACTGCTGTTTTTCTTTTATAAGTTTATATTTTTCATTTTGTGTTTTCTTTGGTATGTCTACTCTCTTCAATTCTACGCAAGTCCCATCCTCTAAGATTCGATACATTTCATACAAAACTTTTCCATTAAATTTATTTTTCTATTTCATTACCACATTTTTCACCTATATTATATATATTTTCTTCTATAAATTTTTCTGATTACTCCTGCATTTATGATTATCTAAATTGTTTTCATCAATGCTTAATGCTACCCAAGTCTCAAATGGTATACTTTGCAGCTATTATTATTATGCTTGATTTATAGTTTACTGAAATAAATTTCCTTTTTAGAATTTCATCACTTACATGAACTGCTTCATTTCCATTTTGTAGCATTATCTATTTTCGTTTGTATTTTCTTTTATTGTATATTTTTCCGTAACATTTTTCAAAAATTATCAAATTTTTCAATAAAGATTCTTTTTAGCATCAAATTTTTACCATTCTAAGAAATCCTACTTAATGTAAGATGGTCAGTGGCAAACAACACATTTAAATATACAAAATGGAAATAATTTTCATTTAATGTTTTTTCTATTTTTACAACTTTAAATAAAATAAGCGGATTTATTTTAAGTTAAAAAGGTGACCATTTGTGCACAATATTTTTACTGGAAAAAATCATTATTTGTTAAGAACGATAAACAAAAAGTAAGTTAATTTATTGAATCTTATAATATACAACGGAAAAGATATTTATTGCCCTAAAACTGGATGACAAGGAAATGTAAATTATAATAATGGAAATACTTCGTAAACTGCAATTTACGAAATCTGGATTATTTCAGTCATGTTTATATTTCGCAAATCTATACATATAAGAAAATAAAGGGGGGGAAAGAAAAGCAGCCCATCCTGTCTAGTATTCAGAGTGCTTGTAGGCTGAGGATAGGGAGGTTCTGGCTTCGAATCCTTGTTCGGACATGGATGTAGTCTCTCTCTCTCCTATCTCTGTCCTTTCCTTGTATAAATGGTTTGTGATTGGTTGCCTACCCAATAAACGGGTACCTATAGCATATATGTACTAAGGAAGTCGGTCTCCATGCCAAATTATGGTTCAGTTGAAAGAGTGGAGCAGCGCACCCCATACTACCTGTCTAGCTGGTACATAACAACAAGAAGAAAAACGTATTTTTATGTAATTTGAGCGAACTATTTTTTCTATTCCGTCACTTATCATTCACAAGAGTGAATCTTTATTGGTGTTATGATTACGGCATTATATTTTGAGCTCATAGAATGTGAAA
Organism: Latrodectus geometricus; assembly: GCA_026290005.1. Classification (NCBI taxonomy): domain Eukaryota; kingdom Metazoa; phylum Arthropoda; class Arachnida; order Araneae; family Theridiidae; genus Latrodectus; species Latrodectus geometricus. The sequence goes on along the minus strand of JAPDSC010063604.1, from coordinate 127,836 downwards.
TTAATTTTTTCTGATGAAATCAGTTTGCTGCTGGAGAAATCTTTTGATTACAATATATTGTTAATAAGAATTTCATTTTAGAATGTTTAATTTCTGATAATAGGCTCAGAATTTTTTTATTAAAAGAAATAATGATAAATATAATGCAAATACTAAAGTATTCTCATTAAAAAACGGAATTATTAACTACATTACTAAAATGCATGGTGTTAATTTAGTGAGGAAGTTGACCTGCAAGCTTGTTCACTACATTATTTAATTCCAATTCAAAATTACGAAGTGGTTGGCTATTTTTCGCGATTTTGGTTCACAAAAATAGACAACTGTATAAGTGAATTCAAAAATATAAACAATGTATTATAACGAAATGCATAAATATTAACTTTCCTGCCTGTATTTCCTATAATATCTACCGTTCTTGGAAAAGAAAAGTGTTTTAAAATTTATTTAAATACACTTTAACTTGTTGTTTAGTGTGTGTTAAAAATGGATATGGATGATTTTAATTTGAATGAGTCTTGGAACATTGTTACACGGATGCTAAGTAAGCGGTCTTTGGGCGAAGATGAGGTAGATTATTGAATTTATATTTATTGTTTTTCAAAATTTTAGCAAAGCTGCCATATAATCCACCATGCAAATTGTCGCGAAGAAGCTAATTGTGACGTAATAAGTTCTATCCTGAAAAACGTTCATACATCTAAATAAAAAATTTAAACCTGATAAATAAATTATATAAGTATATATTTTTGAAGTATTAAAGTTTTAAAAAAGAAAAAAAGAGTAATTTCATTAATGAATAACAATAAGGATTTTATAGGAACAGTATGAATACGAATTCTTAGAAAAATAGGAACATGAATTATGAAAATATAGGAACATCCGCAAAGAATCAAATATAAATCATGAATTAGAGGCTTTTAAAATTGTGTGTGTATAAATACACACACATAAAAGTAAGTCTGTATGTATTAGGAAAAATATCACTTATAAAAAAATGCAGGTGTGTGTGTGTTTTTTTTTTTTTTTTTTTTTAAATTTACAGTTAAACATTAATGAGTTAGGCTGTAATATTCAAATCTGTAGAATAGAGTTTAGTTTCTGTTCTCCAATATTAGGTAATCCACTGTGTCTTAGTAAGAGGATATTTTCGTATTCAAGAGTGTTATCTTTAATCATTGCTTCTATATCATTAGGTTTTTATTTGTGGGGGAATTGAAAATAATATTTTGGATCTTATAGAACTCAAACCTGTATAAAACAAAACAACAAATGTAAAAGAGATTACAGAGAAGTACACAGAAAGTTCTCTGTAACCTCTTGTCCTGAAAAATATAGTTTATAGAATATTACTGAAAAATCTGTAGAATACTTTGATGTAATTTCTTCACCCAGATTGGAATAATTTAGCCATTTTGGTAGCAAATCTAAAAAATAATTTTTAATGTTTTTTTTAAAGTTAAGTAAGATCAAGAACCCTAAGTCGGTTAATCTGCGCTTTAGGTCCCCTACTTCGCCAACTCATGAATTTGAAGAGTTTTCTCGCGCATGCTCAATAATTACTCGTTTTGTTTTAGCCTTTTTATTGGTCGCTAAATAAATTTCACTGTGAAATAGCAGTAGAATTTTTGCCATGGCATCGGTGTTTTTGAAAATGCGCCAAGGAGGGCACCTAAAGCGCATTTTCACCCCCTAAGTCTTTCAAAGATAGAATTCAATGCAATAAACCTTTGATATCAATGCTAGATTCTCTTGAAACCACACTCCTCTATAATAGAAATTCTCTTGTGTTACAAAGTTCTGACTTATTTCATAATTTCAATAGCCTCTAAACCTTTTTGGTACATTTGATGAGTGAGGGTTGTCATCTGCTTATTACAATACAATACAGTCTTCAAATAATTCAGAACTCAAAGGGTTAAATACCAGGCCAACACATAATTTTTATGCTGTCTAAATCTTGGTGACCACATAATATGTATGGAACTTTTTTGCTTATTGCCTTAGTAACATTCAAGAATTAAAAGCAAACTTTTCATAAACTTTTACTGTTCAATGTTAACATAAAGCATATAATTTTTTGAAAGATTAAATAAAAAAGTGTTACATATAAATCATTAATAAACAGTATTATTTTATGATGCTTTCGGTTTGCTACTTTTATTTTAAAGTTGCGCTTTTGGTGAAATTTCTGCCTTATTTTGATAAAGAAACTTGCAAGGTAAAAGGTAATATTAGTATGTTATGATGATTAATAATAAAAAATTTTACTTAATTGAAAAACTTATTTAAAGTCTAATTCAACTTAACATATGTATACCTTATTTATATGCTACTTTGTTTGAAATGTTAATCATTTAAATTATATTTGATTTAAGGTTAGTATGCATACATATTTTTACTACACAAATTTGTTAGTACACATTGTATTATGACTTGTAGTTTATTTTTCCACTCTTAACATTTATACTTATATTAAATTTATTATACAATATAAAATAAAGGAACTACTTTGATATACCCCCCCAAATTGGACATTTGGCGACTTTTTTTTCCCTCACCAACCATAATACCTGTTTTTGGCACCTTTTTTTACTCGCCAAGATGGATTCTCGCTAAATACAAATAATTAATACATAAAAAAACTTTTAAAAAAACTCAAAAAATGGTACAAAATACAAGAAAATACTAAATTTGGCAACAGCAAAAACCTTAAAGCTGAAAAAACCTAAATTGGTAACACCAAAATAAGAAATACCAACCCTAAAAAGTCCATAGGGAGTGCCAGATTTGGTGCGTAATTTTTGGGGGGGTATATCAAAGTTGTTCCAAAATAAAATGTAATGTATATATATATATATATTATATATATATATATATATATAAATCACAGTACTTAGAAATTTACTTTAGATGTAGAATATATTTTATAATTTATGCAAAATTTGCTGAAAATAAAATGTATTAAAAGTTTTATTTATTTGCAAAAGTAGTGAATATATTTAAATTTTATTTTATAATGAATTTAGTTATTAATTATTAATATTGAATTTAATAATTTCAATCTTTTTCTTTTATATCATGAAAATACTAATATATTTTTAGGAATGTAACAAGTTTTCCATTAAAATGTTAAAAAATATTGAGATTTACTTTTATAAAATTTCTCATAAATGAATGAAAATTATAGTTTTAACTAAATGCATTACATAATACATTAAATACTTATTGCAATATATTTAAAAATATAGTGCATTTCAGTATTTAAAAACAGGAATCTTAATCACATATAGTGATTAAAATATTTTACACTATAACTGACAATAAAAATTTTCTTTTCAATTATTATTAAAATTAATGTATTCAATAGTTACTGGTATGTGAATCATATATTAACAATGTCCATTAATAATTGTAAAATAAAAACTATCCAAAGCTTATTTGTATCTGTAATTAACTGAATCAAAATACAATCTGAAAAAATACTTAAAGCAAGTCTTTTTTATTTTATGAGCTCTGGGTATTATGTTAAAAACTTGTTAATGCATATATTTAGATTCCTTAATTATTTTTGAGGGAAAGTATAGTAAACTAAAAAAAATATTAAATACAGTTTTTGCAGCAAATTTGTAATACAAGTGCCAAAGTTATCAGTTTTGATTTTTAACTATATTAAATGATACTTGCAAATTATCCTGTTCACCAGTTCTGAGAAAAAAATGCATGTCATTTAATGGTGTGATTTAGTACCATATAAATAACAAATAAAGTTTTTATCTGTTTGCTATATTGAAGATTCTATACTAGTAATTCTTCTTTTCCTTCATGTTTTGAAAAAAATTATTAAAATTTAACAACTAAATTAGACAACATATTATATTAGTAAAAAAGGTCAACACCGGACTGTATCAACCCGTATTCATAGTATAGTATCAACAGATAAGTATCTTTTAAGCATAACTGTATAAATTTATTCATATAATTCAAAATATTTTTGAATAATTTAAAGAAGGACAATTTTATTTTTGTAAAAGTAGTTTGAAACATATGCAGTACTTTTCCATTATAACTTCTTTATTTATTAATCATCGAAGCAATTACTAAGCAGCAATCATTAAGCAGTTTCTGTCAGAAATAAATTTTATCATTTAAATATCTTTTGTCAATAATAAATTATTTAGTTTATAAATAATAATTATCATTGACAAATTTGAAAATATTTTTAATAATTTTTAAAAATGTAAACCATTTTAAATAACACACAACACAAATATTTATGAGAGTGATTATGATTTCTCTTTTTCATTATGACGATTATCATACGGTGATATAAAAGAATTATACCCAATATACTTTCTATGGAGTGTTATGACAAACATAGGATATTTGTGACAAGTCAGAAAGCCATGCATCAGCTCTTCTTTTAAGAGCTTTAGTTTCAGCATTGTTACATTGAAAAATCTTATCTCCAAATGTTAAAGTTATGACTATATTATATTTTCTTTTGTTAGATTTTTAGAAGGAATTCATCTTGTACAGTAATTATTTGAAAAATCCTTAGGATAATCTATAAGATGAAAATGCATTTCTATATTTTGGAAATTTTAAAGTTAAATTTACAAAAGCTTTGTCATTTAAAGTAATAATGTACAGTTCTTGAATTTCTGCAAATATGTTTCACAACTCATTCTTTGAAATTTACATGCATGTTTTTATTACAAAATATATATAGATTTGTTTATCCTTTTGGACAGATATTTTTAGGTATTAAAATTGATAAAGAATATGTATTGAAAAAATACATTAAATACCGAATAATAATTATTTTAATCTTTAGTTTTAAATTTATTATCATTGTTGTAGAAACTAAAATTGGAAGATTTTCATTAATGCTATTTAATATTATTATTTAAGCATTGAGTTGAACATCTTATCTATGTGTTCAATGTGGTTTTTAATACTCAGATGTATCTTTCATTTCATTTGTTTGTTTTTTTATTACAGCTAGAATTAAATGCAGATTATGTAAAAATGAAAATGATTAAATATAATCAATTAACAGATGATTAAAATTGTTAAAGATTGTGTATCATATTAGTGAAATTTTTTTTGCAGAAAACTTTATATCAGTAACAATATCTATATATGTTATTAAAAGAACATAAAAAATCCATTAAGTTCTGTATCAAGAGAAACAATATTATCAAAATTTTATGATAAAAGTATTCAGGCAGAAAATGTTTTGGCTAGTATGCTATACAGAATCGATTTGGTAAATAATAGAATAACTGTCCAAATAATTAGTTCACTTTTAATGAAGAAATGAATTCCATTAAGTGTTAAAAATTGAAAATGAAGGTAATTTTTTTTTCAGTATAGCTTATTTCCTTCAAGCCCTGATGTGCCATAAGCTTACTGAAGGTTGATTTTTAAAAGTTGTCACTAAGAAATAAAAACTGCTGAAGAATTAATTGATACATGTTTGCTCTGAAAATTAAAAAAAAATTTAAGACTTGAGTAGATTTACAATGTGTGCAAGACCAATAAAACTGAGTACCCAGCATGTTTGGGTTGGGGTTTTTGCATTAGCATGATCACTTAACCATGCAATATGCCCTCAGTCTAGAAAACAGATATTGGCATTGTAAGCTTTAGACCTTCAATAGGCCATCATACAACAGAGTTTAGTTTTGTTTACAAAAATGCTCTGTAGGAACTTACAATAGTAATTTTTGATTATAATCAAATTTTATTAGGAAATTATAAAAAACTTGCTTGAGAAAGGATTTGATGACGAAATGATTTGAAATTTATTTTATGAAGGAAGTAAAACTCATTTAACAAAGAATCAATGTAAATATTAAAGAAGATATATCATACCTTTTTTTACTAAATAACTGTAGAATATATTCTAAAATATTGGTAAAAGTATTCGTATTTTCTTTATTTTAAACATTCTTTATATTAAAACTATTTGTAAAAAATTGCAAAATTATTCACATTTTGAAATATGTTTACAAATTTGATACTTGAAACAATTGTTGGTATAAATTAACATTACGGTCACCCTTGGCGACTTTTTCAATAAGTTGCCAAAAATCTCCCCATTTTGCACAAGTGAGGTCTAAAAATAAACAGAATATTGAAAAATATTGCCTGATTGGTCAGAATCCCTCATTCAAAACTGGTTGAGTTGCTAGAAAATGCTATTTATCACCAAATGTGGAAAAATTGTGTCAAGGATGACCGTACAGTAAATCTCAGCCCAATTGTTTATATCTCATTGATAAAACGTAATAATAATAGTTGGATTCAGGTAACTTTTTAATTTATAGACAGAATTTTCATACAGGCTGAAATATTCAGTTTTATATCTAATGATCCTTTCATATATATATTGTGCATGTTTAGTTGTGTAGAGTTTTATATATATTGTGCATATAGTATCTCATAATTAATTTTGGATTCAGAATCTGATAGTATTGAATTTAAAAATTTCATTTCCAAAAATAGGAGGGAAAGGACAAAATAACTTCAAACATTCATGAGAATTGATTAAATATTAAGTTCTAATAAATTAAAAATTTGCACTGAAGTCACTAAAAAGCTGTCAGATTAAAAAAAAAAAAAAATTTATACATTTTGTTTCAAATTCCAGTCATTCTATGGAGTAAGATTTGCATAGGAATGAAGAACTGGCATGATTTTATTGCAAAAACAAGAATAATGAAATTCAGAAAATTCAAACAAAACTTTTTATTATATATATATATATATATATATATATATATATATATATATATATAT